>OV656825.1:82500-190453 GCA_927399485.1 Calamotropha paludella | reverse complement strand
GTTGGTTTTAGGTGTGTTGGCTCATGTGGACGACGTGGTTCAGTCAGTGGTTGGCTCACCAGGCGCGTCCTTCAGCGTGGCGTTGAGCAGTGCGGCCAACGGCGCGTCGTGCTGCGACCATAGCGCCAACGACTCACCGCGCACCCAGTCGGGGATGATCGGCACTGATAGAAATTAACACATTGGATTTTTGCGAAGAGATACCCGCAGAAGACCGACATTTTGACACACTTTTTGTCAAATTTTTCATCAGTTATTTGACAGACTCAACGCATACGTCCATGACGCACTGTAAATTCACTAAATGCACTTCCCTCAAGAGTTACAAACGAAGTTTTCAACGTATGCGTTGATTCATTTACAAAATGGGACAAAAGTCAGTAAAATTGTCGGCAAAAAAAAAACGATTCAAGAGTCACTAGTGTGCGGGAACCATAAAGCATAAAGGTGTCTGATTAACAGTTCGTCTGACGATATCAGCCTGTCAGTTCATTCAAAATAGCTCGTAAATACACTATTCCCATTTTCCCTCTATTATTAACACACAACAGTACACGACACGTATTGTCATATTACTACGTTACTATTATAAAGAGCAGGGGCGGATCTATCTAAAGGCTTTTTATGCTTCAGCCCAGAGCCTTCTCAATACAAAGGGCCCACAACCCTCATTAAAACAAAAAGACAATACTAGTTTTTAAGTAAAGAAATACAATAAAAAGAATAAGTTTGGGAACCCAGATAGATGAAACAGTGTGCGCGGGATTAACGAACGAAACGGGGAATTACCTTGTCGATTTGGTCGATGTATTTTTAACAGGTGTGTGCGTTTATTATGGAGGATTTATTGCAGCTTATCACCCGACGCAATCTCGTTCGTGTCATAAAAGTGCATAACAAACAAAAAGTGTGTCAATAAGTGATAAGATTACTTATTTTAATAAGTAGACCAGTTTTTCCCACAATCAGCAAATGGAAAATTTTCCTACTTTGAAAAAACCATTTATTTCGGGAATGACTCATATCGTATTAGTAACAATAATTAATCAAATCTTATCAATGTTAGCACCTTTAAGTAGGTAAGCAAAAAATAACAATTGTAAAATCATGACGTTTTGTTTGAATTTTATTTCTCAATAGTATTTGAATTCTTTTATCGATAAATTATTATAATAGAAAAATACTAGAAAAAATCGACTCGGGTCACAAGTGAATTCTCAGGCGGGAATTCATTCAATTCAAGGCACATGGAATCCCGCCTGAGAATTTACTTGTGACCCGAGTCGATTTTTTATAGTATTTTTATATTATAATAATTTATCTTATAATATAGCATTAAAAATGCATAAAATATATAAAAAAATGATAAAACTTCTTTAATCGATTTTTAATGATAATTTGTGAATTGTTAAACTTGTTACAAAGTATTAGTAGTTATTAAAATGTGACCAGAGGTGAGATGGACAATATAGTAGGTACCTACATCGATTATCTCATCGGTGATCGATTAAATAAGTTATTTGCTTATTTTCAGAAAACTATCATAATCATATTTTACAATTTTTGATAGAAAATATAAAAGAAGAGCTGAAAAACAAAAATTACTTTTACACCGAGAAAATTAAAAAAATGTGCAAAAATAGAAACTTCATAATAGAACATAAAAACGGTAACATAGAAGAAATCTTTTCCGAAGAGAATCTATCTTCACAGAGTAAAAAATCGCAAAACCAGAAAAAATACCAGTGATACATATATGTATAATGGTAATTTCGTGGATGCTCGGGAGCTATGGGAGCTATGGGCAGAGATCGACCCATTCATTCCTGAACATATTAAACAACGAGAGGTGTGACCAAAATCGATAATATCGTCCTTATTAAAAACTGTATATGAGGAAATAATTGAGATTATGGGCAAACAGATAATAAAACAAATTATCATTTAAAAAAAAACGACGAAACAAAGTAGGGTGGGTGCACCAGTGCACCACCAGGAACCAGTAGCCATTTCTAACTTCACATCAAAATATTAACCTTCTGTCGAATTTCCCGCCACTTTTTTACGTTTGGTAGCACTGCCGTACTTCTATGAATTATGTATATAGTCATAAATAAAAGCGATAAACACGCCATTTACATCAGTAAAAAACGCATGATTCTAAACGACAATCGTTCACTTCGTTTCGGGCAGCCATATTAGTAAGCGACACATCGACGGTAAGTTTTTTTGAATCTTTTAAAATCTTTTTTTATATCAATCGCTGTAACTTCTTTTCCAATTAACTGCGTAATATGTTGTGTAAAGCAATAATATTACGATAAATAATTATAATAGAAAAATACTAGAAAAAATCGACTCGGGTCACAAGTGAATCTCAGGCGGGAATCGAACCCGCAACCTTTGGAAATCCGGTCCAATGCTCTCCCAATTGAGCTACCGAGCCTTGCGAACACTCGTCGAAATTTTCTAGTACCTTCCTGATTTTACGCTGTAGGCCAGCGTTGTTTCATCAATGAGAGGAACATCCGCTCGTATTCGAAAGAAACATTTTTACAAATGTTTGGTCAATCGATTAAGATGAAACAGCCATGTTAGATATATAATTTTTATATATTTTATGCATTTTCAATGCGATCTTATAAGATAAATTATTATAATAGAAAAATACTAGAAAAAATCGACTCGGGTCACAAGTGAATCTCAGGCGGGAATCGAACCCGCAACCTTTGGAAATCCGGTCCAATGCTCTCCCAATTGAGCTACCGAGCAAGTTCGAGTGTTCGCAAGGCTGATGAAATAAGACGTAATATCCAATAATATTACGTCTTTATTTCATCAGAAAATGCTAATTTAAATCAATAGTTCTCATTGGTAAACTAATGGAACACGAATTAAATGATTTTCCAGTAATATTCCATTTGGTCTACAACTGGTGATTTAGCTTTTTGATAATTTGTTTATTTTTTCTTTTACATATATATTTATTTAATATACTGCTATAAAATATTATAAAAAACTATTACAATATCCACAATGTTCCAGTTCTAGACCAGTGGTTTATTACTGGTAATATCTATACTACGAGTTTGTTCCAGTTATTGACCACCTACATTTTTTTATAGACACAATGCCACCGAAAAGAACGTTTTTTAATTATAAGGAGGAAGATGTGTAAAAAGCGATTGATGATATAAGTAAAGGTGCAAAAATTAGAGAAACGTGTCGAAAATACAAAATAGCCCACACTATGGTCATAAATAAAAAAAAAGGATTTCCAGTTAATAAAGAAATGGTAGTTGACCCTGTTAAGAAAATTATAACTGAAGAGAATCTACCAAATCCCTTTAAAGTGAATACCCCAGGCAGAAAATGGTTTTCCAGTTTTTTAAAACGATATCCAGATGTAGCTGCACGTCATGAGGAATCTATAAACATTTCTAGAAGTCTGGTAACAGAAACTGCTTTGAGAAAGTGGCATGCAAATTTATAAGAATACCTAGTCGCTAAAGGCATAGCTGACATTTTAGAAGATCCCGAAAGGATTATTAATGCAGCGATACTTTCCGTTGGCCAGAACAGTGTTATAAAATCTGGTACCGGAAAGATGCGATAGAAGAGAAGATCGCAGTTCCAACCTAGGCTAATAATAGTCGAGGTTTTAATAAAGTTCCTGAAATGTATAAATTTTTTAATAAGTAATTGCAATAAAATATTCATTTTAATTCATAAATATTTTATTGCAAGTTATGATTATGACACTTGTGTAAGTGATATGAATCTCTTGTTAATTATCTAGTTATTATATTAGTTAACAAAATTATGAGCCTTGTAGCATTTAAGTATTACTTGAAACTTGTAGACTGATGATTGTTACGTACAAAACATTTTAGTATTTAAAGTATAAATATTTTTCATTAAAAGATATCGTTTTATTTATTGGTTCACTATTGGCTCAACGTCTGGTCTATTGCTGGTACAATCTGGTCAACCTTAGGCACATTGCGACTTTTCACATTCATTTTTAAATAAAAAGAAACCCAACAGCTATTACATAAATTGGAATAAGCTACATGATTCTATGGTAGACAAGGAGTACGTGATTCTTTTATTGCAATGCTTAATGTAATAATTGAGTCACAATATCAAAATTACTTTCAAAATGTCGCTTAATCGGTTTGTTACTGGTACACCCACCCTATTATTCAATCGTAATGGATTCAACTGTCCAACATCTGTCCAACAATCAGAAACTTGTTATTGTAATATGATACTGTTTTAGGAAAAAGGTATCCCAATCAAAAACATAAATGTGAAATGAGAGCCAAGTTCAATATTATGATAAATGCCTTGGTTGTTGACGTCAACGGCAAAAGAAGTGAGATCTTAATGGGTGCCAAGTTCAATGGTCAGTCTTGAAATGTATTTATAAGTAACAGTATAACATATCATATCTTCTTATAACATAAGATAATGTATTGTAGCCTAAGGTCTGTCTTGGCTAGTTTTTATATATGAATTATAGCCTTCGCAAGTTCTAAACCTACAAGTATTTGACGGTTCTTATTTTATAATTCCGAAAATTTGGATTGTTGGTAGAAACTAGCGATCGAACATAATAATTCGTTGGTAGGTTTATAAAAACTAGCCAAGACAGACCTTAGGCTACAATACATTATCTTATGTTATAAGAAGATATGATATGTTATACTGTTACTTATAAATACATTTCAAGACTGACCATTGAACTTGGCACCCATTAAGATCTCACTTCTTTTGTCGTTGAAGTCAACAACCAAGGCATTTATCATAATATTGAACTTGGCTCTCATTTCACATTTATGTTTTTGATTGGGATATCATTACTATTTGTAGGTAAGTACATATCCTCGTAACGCCGTGGGTCCCATGAGTTTTGATTACTTACTGATTCTTACGTCTATAGTTAGGTACAGGCACTAATTAGGTATTTATGTTAACCGTTCATAATAGAATCTAATTATTAAAAAATTGCCAGTTTTTTTTATTTATTCCTTTGTATTCATCTAATTACCTATCTGCATACCAAGTTTTTACTCTCTAGGTTATCTGGAACTGGGTTAGAGTTTTGATCTATAGGTCAGTCAGTCAGTCAATGATAAAAATGAGGATTTTTGGACATTAATATCTAAATAACCGTTTGAGATAAGCTTATGAAATTTAGAACACATATGTATCTCGCAAGTCTCAATACATGAGACAAATTTGATAAGTTTATGTGAAATAGTTTTTGATTTATGAGGGGGTCAAAAGTGGCTCCAAATGGTTCGTGTAATTACACACGGTGCGGCTCGCCAGTTCTGTTTCTTGAACTTGGCTTGACACGCTACCGCGTGTCTAGATGAAAGATGTGTCTCGTTCATTAAAATTAGTAGTCATAATGACTCACACTGAATACTAAAACTGGATAATCGTATGGGCAGTCTTGTGACAACGCTGCTCATATGGCGGGTACGGGTAACTACAATGGTGTACAAGCATTACTTAAACAAAAAACTAATCTGCGGATTATGTACCGTGTGCTGTGAAATTTTTATTGTGTACTATGAATAAACCTAGATGGTGAAAAATCTTTTAAAGTTGCAAACAAAATACTGATATTTTTGGAGCAAGTAGGTAATACAAAAAATATACGTTTTCTTTATGTTCACTCCATAGATAGACACTGTGAAATCGTGATACAAAACTAAAATTTACGTCAAAAAGTATAAGCCAGATCAAATAGTGTTGTCACTACAATGCATTCAAAGCTCCAAAAAATAATAAAAATGATATCATCAAAACTATAGGAAGTTTTGTGAAAATGAGGATGAGAAAGTGGATTTTCGAAAAGGGGCCAGAAATTTATTTAATAAACTGGCTAAACTCGAAACTGCAATTGTGATAACTTTTTTCTAAAGAAGTTTAAGTAGAAGAGATTTCATCTTGTAAATAAAAAAAAATCAGGACCTTGGTTTAGATATTTGTGGAGGCAACAAGTCTATTGATTCATTAAAAGAATTCGTCTAAAACACACGACACATACAAACTTAAATCTGTTAAGGGGTAGTTCTCTTATAATTTGTGGAATCTTGTTATACCTACTATATAAAAAATCTTTTAAATGTGGATTTTTTTTGTGTCGTGTGCTTTTAGGCACTATATCGATTAACAGCCTATTACCATTCCTTGTATCTCTGGGGAAAATGTCCTTCGCAGTTTTAAATTTGCTTTAATTAGATTTTACAAACTTCGCAATTTCAAAAATGTAAACACAGGGCAGTGGCAGAATATTCAAATATTTATAAAATGGCTCACATAATATATCCGGTGCAATACCACATATGAAATACTATTATACTACAGTACTGTACAAAGAGAAATTCGACGCCCGCTTAGTGCTACGGTAGGGACCTACCTTTAGCACCAAAGGTCCCAGGTTTGAATCCCGGTAGCAGCATGTGTTTGTGTGATGGACATAACCATTAATTTCTAAGTCATGGTCGTTTATATACTTATTTATATATTCTATACATTATTTATTTAATACAAGCTTGACTTAGTTTAGGGCTAAATAATTGTTGGGAGTTGTCCGGATTTTGTTATTATTTTGATGAACCGATGAGGAGCCGATATCGTATGGCGAACTGTTAAATGCATTGTTGTTATACGCAAAATTATAAATTAGATTTGTTGTTCATGATTTTATAATGAGAGAATAAATAAATAATTATGACAATGAACAATGAATCGATGTTTTTTTAAAAATTCAAGCCCTATCGGTGATGATTCTCTATTTTATAATATCATGTTAAGTTAAACTTATTTAACAACCAACTTAAGTTTAACTAAGTTTAAAGCTGTAGTATAGAAAACAAAATTAACAATTATATTTTGTCGGATTCGTTTACCTTCCTCAAAATTGCTTTCAATTAATGAACTTAGGTCCTTAGTGGTCAATGTTTCGAAGGACCATCTATTCGTATCAAATCCATCTATTGGTAGGTACATGGTAACCTTTGAAGTGCTGTAACTTTCAGATTGCTCGTGTCGTCGTCAGAATCTGAATTCACATTTCCAATCACAGTCATATTTGATAAATTATTATAATAGAAAAATACTAGAAAAAATCGACTCGGGTCACAAGTGAATTCTCAGGCGGGAATCGAACCTGCAACCTTTGGAAATCCGGTCCAATGCTCTCCCAATTGATTGAAAATGTTTCTTTCGAATACGAGAGGATGTTCCTCTCATTGATGAAACAACGCTGACCTACAGCGTAAAAATAAGAAAGGTACTAGAAAATTTCGATGAGTGTTCACAAGGCTCGGTAGCTCAATTGGGAGAGCATTGGACCGGATTTCCAAAGGTTGCGGGTTCGATTCCCTCCTGAGAATTCACTTGTGACCCGAGTCGATTTTTTCTAGTATTTTTCTATTACATATAACAATTTATCTAATAAGATCGCATTGAAAATTCATAAAATATATAAAAAACAGTCATATTTAACAAACCCTTCCATTAACGATATCAGAACTTTCATAAGTCATGTAACTGTTACCGTGTAACGGGTAACCGTTATACACCAGGAAGCCTATGTATCTGCTTGCAAACCACCTCTATCATATACATCAGTTTGGTCGGAAATTTCAAAAGCGACAGTTCCGCAGGTGTAAAGTTCGGATTGATTTACGGTAGGATTGCTTTGCGTTAACTGGCTACCACCATATCAAAGGATAAAAAGACAATGTTTTAAGTCAATATGAAAAAATGCATTCAGTGAAGGTTAAAGACTATGCCATGATTTTGTAACCTCTTCATCGGTAGGCCTTGTACCGAGAAAAAACATCTTACAAATAAGCCCATCGTCGTTTGCCACTGACATTGTGGTCAAGCGCCTGCCCATTTAGTATATACAAAAAAAGAAACATCTCATCTTAACCCGCAGTTCTGTTCCTGCAGTAAAAAATTAAGATTCAGCGGTTGAAGAATTCCAAGTGTAGTACTAGTTAACATTTAACTTGAGATCAGTTGAACTGCCCATCTCATGGTGGAAGTGAAAAGAAACTGACCCAATACGGTGAGCAGCACGTTGTCCAGGAAGAAGGTGAAGTAAACGAGAGCGAACGCGATGGCGCCGTACGGCGGCGGCGGCGGCGGCAAACCCATTTCCGGTTCCGGTTCCGGCGACGATTGGACCGATAGTGCGGCAGCGGGTCGCACTTCTTCGGTGTCCTCAAACCGACGGGCTGTGGCCACACTCGAGCGAACCGAATAACGACAACGTGTCCAAGAAAATTTAATATGAGTATTTACTGTTGCAGTTATTGGAATCAGTAAATTTCATCTAAAAGTGATACTGAAAGATATTCAGTAAATAAAATTATAGTTCCTATTATATTTTTTAGTTAATAAATACAATGTACTATTTCCTCATACTAACGTGTGAACTCACAAAAATGAATATAGAAACATAAAAAAAATATTTAGAAATATAAGATGCTTGTTCTTCCGTATTATTGTGAACAATAGTTTAAAAGATTTGTGAGAACAATAAGGCGCTGTCTATCCTTTACCCTAGAACCCATAACACAAGCCTTATAATGCTTACTTTTGGCTTAGTTAATTGGTGTGAATGTGGAAAATAATCATAAATAATATTTGATTTTAACTTATGTGAATAAGTAAATAAAGGCATGCTGTATTATTTGTGCTGCTATCATACAGATTGAGGAATTGCTGTGTTTTGTACTTGTGCAGCAGGCGGAACGTACTGATAAAATATGTATGAATGAACCCACCAACCGACGATAGCCGAATAGGTGTAACAATAGTCGATGGTCACATAATACAGTCTTAGCCAGTTAATTCAATAGGTGACATAGTTAAGCCTAAGCCTAAGTCTGTGTTTCCTGACAAATACAATTAAGGAGTCTCCAGGTCACGAGTGAAAAGGAGCCTTCTAGGCAAGCGCGTCACAACCTGAATCGCGTCATCACTTACAATCAGGCGAGACAGCGGGGAAGCGCTTCCCCATTTACAATAGAACAGGTTCATCAACACACTTCGTTATAGAGGAATGTTTGTTCACAACTAACTATGTTTCAACCTATGCCTTTCGTACCGAGAGTCCTGGGTTCGGAATCCGGAAGGGGCAATTGTGTCTGTGATGAATGACGAACACAAGCATTTGTACCTGATTCTTGGGTATTGATATATATTTCTATAAATATTTTATATCTTTTTATCATTTATATATGCCTGTTACCCTAGTATCCATGACACCAGCCTTATAATGCTTACTTTTGGCAAGGCTAATTGGTAGAAAGGCTAAATGTAAGAAATAGTGCTACTCTCTATAATAGTGGGACCTTTTAGTTTAAAAAGTCGCATAGCCAAAGCGGCCATTGTGCACGCCTCACGCGCAGTGTCCCATCTGTGGCGTGGCGTCGCGAGATAACCGAACGGGCGTATTTCTAATCAGCGGCCGCTCGCGCGTGTGCACACCGCTTAACGCAATTTTCAGGGCTACATGCTCACGACAGTGGAGGGAACTGCGGCTTTGATAAATTTATTGTATAATCGTCAACTAACAAGATGCTGGCGAAGCAAATTTAATATCCATAGTTTACTAGCGGACCGGGCCACGCTGGCCTGCATGATACTAGGTCTGCAATGCATGCTACTGTTTGCAAATACTGAGCGAAGCACTACCTTACCTAACCTGATACTCCATTGATGAAATTTGGCGCCAAATTTCATCAATGTAGTATCATCGGTTTGGCTGTGATCAGCTTTTGAATTTATCTTTCGGTGATTATTCCTCCATGGTAAAGTCTATATTTTTTTTACATAGCCTATATCCGTCAGGTTATAATCATGTATGTTCATGCCAAAATTCGTTCAAATCGGTTGAACCGTTAAGTAGCAGGAGGGAGACAAGCGAAATTTGTGAGTTGCCTAAAAGAGAGCTTCGCTCAATAAATTAGAATGGAACCTATTCTATGTCTTAAGTCGGAACAAATCCAGCAAAATGCATAAGAAATCATTCGTTTCGGAGTTCATCGCGGTAGGTAAAACAATATGATATGGAATTTTTAAATATAAAGATCGTACTTCGCAATGATGTGGATCAATGTCGTGCTCAAAGGACCAAAATTGTGCATTGCTTTAGTCTGTAAAGCAAAAGATAAATGTTAAATCATGTGCTATACATATGATTTCGTTCTTTAAAGAGTGTTAATAATTCGTCAAACACATTAATAATATTCCCGTTAACTCCACGTGGTAAGCTAAATCTAATTTTATTGATGTCATGTCATGATTGCTAGTTATTAGAATTTCCCGAACAACACTGAACGAACGAAGATCGATTTTTAAATTTATATATATAAATAATGAATTTATCTAAATAGAAAATAGCAAACGAGATCCAATGGCAGGTCTTCTTTCATACCTCGCCAGACGTGGTCTTTGCTGGGCTACTGAGGCCGTTCGACTCGTCATATTGCTATATAAAGGGTCGAATAAAATTAAATATTAGGCTATCACAAAAGCTGGGCATGATCTAACCTAGTCTATTGTATTTAGAAAACAATTCATCAAGAGAGTAGGTATTTTTATTTTATAACACTAAACTGAATGTCAGATAGCTTTGTATTATTTACGACAATTATTACAATAACGTTGAACTCTTTTATTCAACTAGACATGGACTGAGTAGTCAATAATCATAATTTATCTCCGAACGTCCTCTTTACACAGCATGTATAATTGTATATTTTGAGAGTGATCCAGATAGTTAACTAATCGAATGAAGAATCTCTTTTGACGACAGTCAAACACGAAAAATGTCTTATGAGCAAAATGCAAATTACAGAATTGATGACCAATTTAATATCGAAAGAATATCGTGGAGTTGACTTTAATTAAATAACTATACTGCTTATTAATATTTCGTAAAGTTAATTTTTCTGATGCATTTTTCCGAATATCTTAAAAAAAAGAACAGCCCTTGCCAAGTTTCTTGAGGCTTCTTTTCGGTACAAGGTCTCCCAAGGTAGGTCTTACGAAGCCCACCATAGTTGTTGACTTTCAATAAATGCATTGTAAATGCTCATTTTGAATAAAAAGCATTTTATCTTTATTTATCTTTTCTTTATAACATGATGTAAAATGAACTTGATGTAAAATGAAAAAACTAAAAATATCTCCTGTTTAATGTCTTGAGAAACACGATCACTAGATCTAAGTGCCTGTTACTTATCCAAAGAATGTTATGTTAAATTAAAGGCAATTTTTTAAATTTCCTCGATACTAAGAAATCGTACTTATATTGATAAGATTTAAGATAGCAGGTTGAATTTCCCGTAATAGATAAAAATAGGCATCAATTATGACTCTGAATCATGTTTTATCAATTTCTGTATTATCTCCCTTTACTTTGAAGTTTCTAGAGATAAATGTCTTAAAATTATCGACATTTTATAACACATGTGTTTTTCACTGGTCAAATGTTATCTAAACTTCAACACCGTATAATTTTTATTGAAAAAATCAAAAATAAATTATGATTTCAAAGTATATTACTTACAAGAAATTTTAATGTAGATTAAAAATTCTACTTTATTTTATTTATTTCAAACATTATCTCCTTTTAATATTAGGTTTAGGTAATGTTATTATGTATAAATAATGATATAATCGTTATTCTTCATTTTTTATTTGTGGCTTGTACGATTTGTGCGTTTAGCCAGTGTCAGGTAAGTATAATTGTCAGTTCTTGAGTAGTTTCTTATGTTTCAGTAAAGATGTGGGGTTTTACTGAAACCCCCTAGTGGCCTTTATTGAGAGAGTGCGAAAAGACACCTTCCACTGTTTTGTTTCCCTTGCCAACACTCATGCATATTCAAAAACACTCAGTGGTTAATAATCCACCCATTATTACACAATAATATGAACCACAACATAAAATTTAACAAGAAAACCAAAACAATTGAAGTGACGCTTCGAGCCCCCGTCAAAAAGTCCGATATAAGCGTTAATAGTTATTAAAAGTCAATCGAAGTAGAACTTTAGTAGAGCAAGGGTAGGGTCCAGTTATTTTATACAGGTTCCACGCCATCTATTGAGCTCATAAGGAACTTTTTATTGAGATGACAACCATGCTATTGCATTAATGCTTTCTTCTGTTATTACTGTCAGGCTGTTTCATAATTTAATAGTAGTTTATGATACTGTTGCATAATAAGGGTTCTTATAACATGAGTGTGTTTTAAAACAACGAGCCGTAGGCGAGTTTTTTTATAGCATCACACGAGTGTTATAAGACCAAGTTATGTACAGTGTCATACACTACTTTATCTACTCTCATACTATAAAATGTAAAACAATATTGCAAATAAAACGCTGAATATAACAACAAATTTATTTAAATGTCAAATGTTGGCGCCAAGGTGCAAACATCAATTGCGCATGCGTTTTGCGTCGGTCGTCGAGGACTCGTTCATTGAAACCTTTTTAAAGTAGAGGTTCAACCTCCTTGGTCCAGCTGGAGGTTGTATAGGTGTATCGTTATGATAAAAAAGTTATATTATGTTACAGGTGTCCATACAAGACCTGTATCGTAATGAAACTTTTTTTTTATTATTTTTGGCCTGTACGTAATGTTTGTCATAAGCATTTTGTTTTCAGTTTTAGAATCTTTGTATTATAGTATTAGAGTAGATAAAAATATTTATTAACGTAAATATATTATTAGGGGTTAAAGTATGAAATTGCCGATTTGTACTGAAAATCTATATTGTTTATTTTTTAAATTTTTAACAAATTTATTTAATCAAAATAGTTGCCATTATTATCTATACATTGCTGCCATCTAATGGGAAGGTCATTAATGCCTTTGCGATAGAATTCCGACGATCTAGACTGCACAAACTGTGTGAAAGCATTTTGTACTGCCTCCTGGGAAGAAAACTTCTTGTCACGTAGATAATTGTCCAAATCACGAAAAAAATGGTAGTCCGTTGGAGCAAGGTCTGGTGAATACGGAGGATGACGAATGGTTTCTAACTGCAGTTCCTGAAGGGTCAAAATGGTTTCTCGTGCTGTGTGAGGTCTCGCGTTGTCGTGGAGCAATAATGGTGAAGATCGATTCATGAGTCGGGGCTGTTTTACTGCTAGTTTTGTCAACATGGTTCGGAGTTCGGCACAATAGACATCTGCCGTTATTGCTTGACCAGATCGGAGAAAACTATAGTGAATAACACCATGCTGAGACCACCAAACAGTTACCATTACCTTTTTATTGGTAAGTTTTGCTTTAGGACACTGTTGTGGCATTTGACCTGGGGTCAGCCATTGCATTTTTCTTTTCCGGTTATCATAAAGAATCCACTTTTCATCACATGTTACAATTCGATCCAATATTCCTTCATTTCTGTACCGGTTCAACAAGGCAACACAAGTTTCAACACGCGTTTCTTTCTGCAGATCAGTCAAATCATGAGGCACCCATTTTTCGTATTTTTTTATTTTATTGATTTGACGCAAGTGAGTCAATATTGTGGGTAAGGTAACGTTAAACCATGCCGCTAATTCCTGGGTACTTTGACTAGGATCGGCTTCCACTATCTCTCTTAATTCATCGTTATTTACCTGTGTGGGCGGTCTTCCTCGTGGCTCGTTCTTTAAGTCGAAATTTCCATCACGAAAGCGTTTAAACCAAAATCGCACGGTGCGTTCATTAGTAGACCCCTCTCCAAACGCAGCATTGATATTGCGGGCTGTTTCTGCCGCGTTAGTTCCGCGTCGGAACTCGTATTCAAAAATAACTCGAATTTTCGCAGTATCCATCTTTCTTGTCTAAATTGAATAACAAAAACAATTGAAAGTCGATATTCAAATGTTTTACATTTTTTAAAAAAAGAACATCATAGAAACCATTTAAAAAAAGTTTCATTCGAAAACCTCAAACCATGAAGATTCTATGTCAATTCAAAGAACCTATTGCAATAAAACGGCAATTTCATACTTTAACCCCTATTATTTTCGCAAGTAAATTTGACTATAGTCACATATTTTATCGAACTTGAAATGGAACGCTCGCAGGTGAACTGTCAGGCTAAACACGCAAAGTGAATGTCACTGTCACTGTCTGTGTCTGTCAGTGAGAGGCAGATAAGCAGGTGAGCTGCGTAAGCTCGCTTCTCAATGTTTATCGAACAGTCGTCCGAGGCGAGTCATTTTCGCGTTAGAGCCGCGCGCCAAAGGTTGTAATGAATGGCTACGCTCGTCTTTTCGTTTAATCAGTGAGTGATTAGTGACTGGGGGTTAAGGCGATCGTGCACAGGTGATGTGACGCGCCCTTCGTCGTACTAGGAGCCCTGTCGACCTCCCCCGGACCGCTGGCCGCTTCAAAACACTTACCACATTCCACTCTGACAAGTTATGGTAAGCTATCAGCTTTTCAACTCCCATTTCTAAGCTTGTTCTGTAAATGACAGGATAATTTCATATACCTGTACCTTATTCTAACAATATAAAAGAATGATAATTTAGTAGTATTTTAGTTTAGTATTATAACTTTTATGCTATCTGAATATAAATTTAAGTTGTGTTAACTTTTTATATGCTTGTTTTCCCATACAGGGATTCACTTTTTATGTTTTGTCTTACAAATTTTTAACTTATTATGGAATGTCAATATGTATTTCAAATCAAATAATAATGCCAATGTTGTTGAACCTGCCTTTTTCTTAAAAGAACAGAATTAAGATTAACAAGAACTATGAATAAGCAGTTCTCATTAATATGCTTGAGCAATGGGCTAAAAGTGATGTGTTACACAGTTTGGCGGTGCACAATGCTGCTGCTACACACAATGCAAGCGTTTCTCTGTGTTATCATTGACCGTTAAAGATAGTGGATTTTATACTCTTTGAACTTGATGTGTTTGTGTAAACTTTAAAAGATAAAACTTTACAACTTTATTTCGGCTTTAAAAAATTCTACAATTAAATATGAAATAATTTGAGATGGTTTTGGTCATTTATTTTTATGCCAAATATTTAGTTAGTGCTTACCAGTAGCTTATTTATAACTTGTTTATTTGAATATGAAATTCGATGACCAAATCCAAATATAGCTCTACATTTGATAAGAACTGATATGTGTGACCCTTTGAATTTTTATTTACGGCCTATGAATGGTGTCAGGATAAAAACATATTTACAATAATTTATCTTTATCAATAGCTCTCAGAGATAATTCAGAACTGCAATAAAATTTAAAAATAGCTCAATGCAAACACCCACTCCTGATAAGGATGTATGGACCTAACATGTTATATTTACTTGAAGGATTTGTCACTTTGCATATAATATTTGTTTGTTTTGGAACAGAAAAACATTGGTGTTTATATATATTTCTATGAATATTACCTCATTATCCTAGTATCCATAACACAAGCCTTACAGTGCTTACTTTGAGTGTAAGAAATATTTATTTATTTTATTTGTTTTTATAATTATTCATTGGAAATTTAATTGATCACACACATAACTCCATGACTGTGTGACCTTTCATCTGTTGGGGTGTCGAAGGTGTCGGGTTGCCGCAATCAAGCAGCTGCCTGCAGTATCTGATGGCATGCTATTGTTACACATATTAATGCCCTTTCAAGGAATTTTTAGTTGAATATAAATAATTTGTTTCCATGTTATGCATAAGATTTCATTCCTTAATTAAAACCTCATGTGATTCCTCTTCTTTTTTATTATTGAAACAAATAGGATATAAGTTTTATGTCATCCTATTCTATTTTTTTATAAACGTTACATATGTAGACATTTATTAATAATAATAATAATATTATATCTTTCACACCAATTAGCCTAGCACAAAGTAAGCACTATAAGGCTTGTGTTATGGATACTTCGGTAACGGATTGACATACATTATATGATACATAGATATGTAATATTTATAAAAATATATATTTACCACACAAACATCTGCCCCTTCCGGGATTCAAACCCAGGACCGTCGATGCGAAAGGCAGGATCGCTATCGTTGCATCAAACGGTATGTATATATTCACAACTTCGTTAGTTTGCAGTTTGTTTGATTACCCATAATCCAATCTCAGAGAGTACTTACCCATTGTAGGAATTTTGGTATTGTTATCACATAAGAGAAATATGAAACTACTTGTTTCCTAACGTAATTCGCCTATACGTCAGATCATAAATCTATGGCGGGAGACGTTCGTTGTCTGTCGGGCATGTTTTCTCTGTCTTTCTGATATGCTTGGCTTGTGACTATAACGGGTATAGTTATCTATACGTAAAATTACGTGTCACAGTGCTCGACCGCGATAAACTCCAAAACTACTCAACCGATAAAAAACGACCACGCCTCCGAGCCTTCAGGTAGGATTCGAAGCCACGACCTTTCGCTATCCGGGCGAGTGCTCTGACCGCTGAGTTTGGTGGAAGATGGGGGAACGATACTAACTCATAGTTGAAGTTGAAATACCTTTGTAAATTTTTTTATATATTTCTATAAGTATTTTATATCTTATAGAAATATGGCATTGTGAATGCAAAAAAGTCAAGAATAAAAAGCAACCGATTTTGAGGCTTTTTTAAATTTTGCTGGATTATTGCCCACTTAGGACACAGGTTTTATTTTAATTTATAGTAAAAAAATATTGCAAATTATTATAACTGATTCACTGCAACGTGTCAGCTAGTTTATTTAAAATGATCAATAGATATAATACGTTATCTCCGCACGCAATTGGTAAATGCAACGTAAAACCATCCGTTACACTGTTACTTTATAGGTAGCGATGCCAACAAAAGCACTCACTTTTACCGCGTCATAACATTGACAGTTTTTTATATAGCATTATGAAACTGATACTCGACAATTGGGGACTCTACAATATTATAAGTTCAGAATGAAGTGTAGCGCCTACTTAAAAAAACCGTACTATTAAGTCGACAAATGAATAAATCAAAGTCAAGGCCAAATGGTCGTCTCTTTGGCCAATTAGCCTAGTCCAAAGTAAGCACTGTAAGGCTTGAGTTATGGATAATAGGGTAACGGATAGACATACATATATGATACATTGATATTTATTATTTATCTGCCCCTTCCGAAACTCGAACCCAGGTCAGTCGGTCGACGACAGTATATGGTAGATCATTATTAATAGGTGTCCCCACTGCTGTTATTGATATAAACAGCGTAAGGCGAATGAACCCGGGGCCGAGTGAATATTGGTGACCTCTGCAGTTGCAGTTGGGACCGACAGCTTAAAACGAGCTCTCTGAAGCAAGGGATAGTTTGGTCGACGGTCGGTCGGTTGATTTGAATAAAACAGGATCGTGAGCCTGTGATGACATTAGGATGAATATAAAATAAATTATGCTCAAAATCTGTAAAAATGTTCTTTAATTCAAATTCGCGGAAGCGAAGGAACTAAATAAAGAATATTCTTTAAACTGTTTGATGTGCGACGAAATTATAGACAATTGTCATGAAAAACGTATTTGCATAACAGATTTGTAGGTATTCATTTTTCACGAGTCCATAATCAGGGCTCATATTTAGTGTGGGTGGACTAAAGTATATTTGAAATAAGCTGCTAATAAATCGGCTCTATAGGGTTTATGAGGATCCAATATTTTATTTCGTACAGTAAATTATATGAAAAATAAATAAATATAAATGATAGATAGATAGATAACGCATTTATTTGATACTACAGCCACATACATAAAAGGAAAAATATCACAATTTACAATTCTTACAACCTTTAACTAGAAAATATGTATGTGTGCTGCAGCAGCGCAAAAAGTTCAGCGGTACATTTGCTCAGGAACCCCCGAACAAATCGCTGATTTTCAGCCATGACCACAAGACCATAAATATGAGACAACATCAAATCAATTGTTCTGAACCCAATTTAAGTAGCTAAAGTACTTGTGTTATGGAATTCAGAAACAACGACGGTACCACAACACCCAGATCCGAGCGTATTTACATAAGTTAGTTTTCTACATTGACCCGGCCGGCGATCGAACCCAGGACCTTGGAGTGACATTACCATGAAAACCGGTATGGGAGCCACTCGATCACGGAGCTCGTCAGGGGGTGTAAAACATGCGAAAGAATGGGATTCCCCTTTTAAAGAGGTCAATATTCTTTAAGACTTATCGTCATAATCGTATGACGATAAGTCTTATAAACGAATTTTTTTAAAAGAAAAACACTAGAAATAATCGACTCGTCTCACAAGTGAACACCTGTCGAAAGTTTCTAGTACCTTTATAATTTTACGCTGTAAGCCAGCGTTGTCTCATCAATAAGAGGAACATCCTCTAGTATTCGAAAGAAACATTTTTACAAATGTTTGGGCAATCGGTTAAGATGAAACAGCCATTTGATTTTTATATATATGTATATTTTTTTTAAGTTGTGTTTAGTGACATACTACGTTGCTATTTAGTGCACACTGAACAGCAGAGAAAGAGATTGGTAGGTGATTCAAGATCTTCTGTATGTAGCCCTGATGTAAAAAAAAACTGCTGTGCTCGACCAGTCTGTGGTATAGTGGAGAGTGTCCATCCTGTGGGTAGGTAGAGAATGCTGAATGGCAAGAGCAACAACAAGCATAGGCTTGTTTTAATTAAACTATTCGTTTTACGCCGCTGTGGTCTCCTGACTAAGTTTTAGCTACCTGAGACATTACCATCATAGCACGATGTTAGTGCGATTGTCCGAGTTGGACACCGTTATACGCGGCCTATAGTGGCGTTTCTCTTCAACAATAGAACTTATATCCCAAAAGAAGTCATAGTAAGACCTCTCGCCTGTAGCTGCAGTCTTTAGTGCCCACCGATCTGCTAGCTTGGTTTTTCTAATGTTTAGGCACATATGCATCAAATAGGTGTATCTATGTATCCGTCTATCCATTCTGTGTAGGTACGCGTGTGACATTCGATTCGGCAGCGGTTGTGTTTATAAGCAAGCCGCATTGTGCCGCCGCCGGTTCATTCTTTGCGAGTTTATGTTACCCTTTGACCCATTCACTTAAACTCACTTCGGTGTCGCACATATTATTGTAGTGGTTCTCACCTGATATTTTTTAGTTTCTTTTCACCTATTAAGTTTATTTTTTTTTACTAGAAATTTGTTCAATCCTATTAAATATTTACATATAACGTAAAGAGATGGCGCTGATATTCAGGTCCGTCAATGGCAAGCGCGATCGCCTGGATAACGAGTGTTACGGGTTCCAGTCCCATCTGAAACTAAAGACAATAGGATTTTTTCTAATAAAATAAACTTGAGTAATTACCCTTTTGCGTTCACCCATTAAAGTTAAGTATATTCAGATGCCGAAACGCGATTTTTTATTATATCCTAAAACGGATTAAATAACATGACACTATTTTTATTAAAATATACTGTATGTAAAAAGATACTGTATTAACAAAATGGTTCTTATTTTAAGACTAACGCGGTAGGTTCAGTGAGTTGGAACCAGCCTTGAATTGAGTCAATGTAAAGCGTTTGAATAAAGTTATAAATCCAATCAATTATTGTTTTTAAAATTGCAAAAGAACTAAGATTTGTTCTTAGGATGCTACGCGAGGCTGTTGAAATCAGGAAACATCCTAATGATGTGTCAGGTCATTTTGTAAATAATAACACTAAGATGGAGGTCGGTCCCCCTGTCCGAGTTTCTTTCGCTAGTCCTCGGAAGGGCCTCCCATTTTCGGAACTGGTGGTATACTCAGTAGTTTACAGTAATCGTGGATATAATAAAACTTATAATAAGCAATGTGTCTGATTAAAATTTGGAATGTATAACAACCATTACCTTAGGCATATTGAGATTCCAGTATCTCTAGACTGGTCATGCCACTGGTCATGCCATTATTACCAGTCGAATCTTCAGAATTGAACATGACGTATATGCAAGTATCCGTAAAAATGTAGTTTTATTTAATTTGAAAATTCTTTCTTTAATGTTGAAACAGTATTCCTTTTAAATTATAAATTATTGATATCAAAGACAAATACATACATATAATTACGCCTTTTTCCCGCAGGGGTAGGCAGAGATCACAGATTTCCACTTACCATGATCCTGACATAGATCTCTCGTTTCTTTAACTCTCATCAACTTTCATACAAGCTCATCGGTTAAGAGTACTTATGACCTTGCTTTTTATAGGACATCCTATACTAGGTCCCTGAACATTTGCCTTGGTCTACCGTTACCGACTTGCCTTGTCAATCTTTCGTCCATCCTCTCTACATCTACATCCAAACCATCTAATCTAAGCATCGCTTTATATATCTTTGTCACTATATCTTCTTCCGCACCACACCACTTTTTATCACATCATTCCTTATCCATCAAATACAATTGTTGTTATAGAAGTAATAACCAGACGTTATTATGGCTAGTAGGAAATCAGCGTATAAACGGTTTCCGTTAGCACTAATGGCGCGGATAATCGTACACAATGATGAATGAACGGCGTGTAAGCGCTGCATTTAGTGCAATCATAACAGTTAAGCTTCACACATAAACAACCATCGAAATGTTCTTAAGGTTAACTTGGCACATAAATATGTTGAATGAAATCTTATTCAACACAAAACCCACGGCATTTTTTAAATATTACGAAAATATTGAAAAAGTTATAGATATATTATATTCACACAGGACCCGCTCTTCAACAAAAATAAAACGATTATTGCAGTTTTTGAAATCACATACGACGACCGTTTGGTGCAACGGTAGCGATCCTGCCTTTCGCACCGACGGCCCTGGGTTCGAATCCCGGTAGGGGCAGATGTTAGTGTGAAGATTACGAGCATTTGTACCAGAGTCATGAATATTTATATGTATTTTTATAAATATTATATATCTATGTATCATATATGTATATTTATCTGTAATACAAGCGGTATAATGCTTAATTTGGGCTAGGCTAATTGGTGTGAATGCAAAAAATATTAAATTAAAGTTATTAAATGAAATGTACCTTATTTTAGTACATGCTAAAAGTACAAAAGGGTAGACTAGACGTGAGAGACGACGAGAAAGTGATGATGATCACAGATTAGGTGTGAATGTACGGTACAAAAGTGACCTTACTCTATGTATGCATGTATGTATATATAAAACGTACTGTTTTATGAATAAACTATTTAACTATTATTTTAATTTTTTGAAATCATGATATTTCTTCCTTTCATTAAAACTGCTACAAAAGCCATTAAGTACGCTCAAACACTTTTGCACTTATTGCATATTATTATTTTTTTACCGATTTTTACCGTTTATCCGGTATTGTTTATATATGTTCAATAAATTAATTAAACATAATATTTTATGTTATAAATTATAACAAATACAAAGACCAATCAGTGTATTTTCGTGTATCGGAATCTTTATATGAATATTTGAGTTTCTTCTTCTTCCACGTGACGCATGATTATAGCAATTACAAAAGGTAAACACCTCGATATTTCTCTAGTAAATTTACAAACGAACATTAGTAAACATTAAACTGGTTTAAAACATTAATCACTCGAGTTCATTATTTTGTTTACACTCTATTCAAAAAAACTATACGATTAAAAGGCAAAAAACAAAGTTAACTTTTTGCTAATTTTTTTATGGTAAAATGGTATAAACTTTTCTATGGTGTATGTTCTGTAAGATAATCCCTACTAATATTATAAATTTGAATGTAAGTTTGTTTGTTATGCTTTCATGCAAAAACTACTAAACCGTAACATTGAATACTTTTTATTTAAAAAAAAATGTGCTCGAAGCCGTGGGTAAAAGCTAGTAATGAATAAAGATAATTTTTTATTTACAATGCATGTATGGAACGTCAAAACTACGTCATTGCTTCTTGATTCCTACGTCGGGAGACCTCGTACCGAGAAGAAGTCGCACGAAACTCGGCAAGGGCTGTTTTTTCTCCCTTTTATTATGTCTTACATTTCATAGTTAAAAACAGTAAAGAATTAACCGATTCGTTGCTGATGGCACGCCTGTCGTGTCATCACGTTTTTTGCGTTAGCCACTGAAACCGTGTCATTTTTAAATCGATGATAACTCCATCAAATCAAGTTTTAGGGAAATTAACCGAGAACAAAACTATCTTCATTTTTCACGTAAATCAAACTCGTAGCCTTCGTTTCTGTAATTGTATGTGGCAACGAATCTGTTAAATGGGAGCTCAGAACTTTAATTCAACTACGTTATGAGTAAGAGAATTGAGATCAATACCAACTGACTAAGTTTATTTATCATTTATTTTATTGGAATGGGTTCGCTCTTGATCCCAATCAAGCCCGGAGATAAGACAGGGTCCACGGTGGAACGAGCAAACCCAGAAGGTGCTTATTCATGTTGACTTTAAAAACGGACGGATTACAAGTACTCGGAAATACAGATGCAGGGAAAGACTTCCACTCCTTTGCTGTACACATTATGAAAGATGTTGAGATGTGCTTGGTGCGACAGGTAGGAATAGCACTCAAGAAAGGGTGGAAGTCCGCAGTGCGTCTGGATGTCCGAGAAGTTTGTAGATGAAGCAAATTCAATTTGCTAAAGTTCGTCAGCTCGCTCGTTTGTCGATCAAAGCCCGCGAAGTGAAGAATAATACATATATTAACACAAGTGTCGAGGAAAAACACCTCACGTGAAACGAATTAGACGAATAATTGCCGAAAAGGAGTAAAACAATGTTAACTAATGTTTGGATAACGTATTTTTTGTTATTTTTATATAATTTATTAATTTCCACGCCGAGCAAAGGCTATATTGTATCATTTGTCACGTATATTCACTAACATATACCTTGGCAATAAGAGTTACATTCACACCAATTAACTTACCCCAAAGTAAGCACTGTAAGGCTTGTGTTATGGATACTAGGGTAACGGATAAACGTATGTCTTTGTCTATCCACACCGCGGATCCTTTATATCAAAACGTATAATAGCCAACATGACGTGAAAAATTACTGAGCGTGTACAACCACAATATACCTACATACGTAGTACCCTGTCAGCGTTTCTTACACCAGCCGCACCTTCCCATTTCTTCACATTTATGTAATGCTTTCCTAAGTGCCCTAACGACAGATGTGTTGGACACTTGCCACCCTCCCCGACTTGGCCACGATAAATATAATGTATACATAATATATAACCTATGTTTTTCAGGGAAAATGTACCTACTATTAAAATGGTGGAAGAATTTTACAAATACAGTACCTAAACAAACAAGAGCCAGATCTTTCGTATAGAAGACCAAAATATTAGAATAAATTATGCTTTAGAGCTGCATGTGCTCGTACCGCCATCCTCCATCGGACATCCAGACGTACTGCGGATTACCACCCTTTCTTGACTGCTATTCCTACCTGTCGCACCAAGCGCTTCTCATCATCGTTTATAATGTAAAGGAGTGGAACTCCCTCCCTGCGTCTGTATTTGCGAGTACATATAACCCGTCCATTTTTAAAGCCAGGGGAATAGGCACCTTCTGGGTTAGCTCGTTCCATCTTGGATCTTGTTTTGGCCCCCGGGCTTGATTGGAATCAAAAGCAAACCCATTCAAAATAAATAAAAATATATATATACTTAGTATACTAGTTGAAAAGTACGTAAGTACTAAAGACAGTGGCGTAAATAGGGGGGGCAGAGGGTGCCAATGCCCCGGGCGGCTAAGCCGCCACTTGGAACGTCTACGGTAACAGGATAAGGCACGTGGTACCCACTGGAAGAACGTTCCATGGGGCGGCGCAGCCCTCTGACAGGGGCGGCAAAATTGGTAATCTGGCCCGGGCGGCAATTGATCTATTTACGTCACTGTCTAAAGGACATTACATTTGTATAGATATAACAAATAAATGCTGTCGAATAAGTTAATTAAATAATTCGGGATGCTTTCCAGTTCATAATTTTGATTGTTCATTTTGATATTGACGTATAACGCCAACAAAGGCTTCCTTCAAAGCGTTTGCTAACTTCTAGAGGCTTAAAAATTTAACGCTACTTCGAAATTGTATTTTAATTAACAAATATTAATTTAATTGAGCGTTTGATGTGATCATTTCAAAAAATTCAGATTAGATGTAAAAATAAACATAACTATATACATAAGGTTACAACTAGGGGTAAGTATATCGTTTGACGACCATCCCCAATCCACAATAAAGGATAGGCGCACTCTGCTGTTTCCCGTGGTTATATACATATATTATATACCTGTAATCACGCCGTTGTCCCGCAGTAGTAAAGAGAGATCACATATTTCCACTTTCACGATCCTGACATACATCTCTCGGTTCTTTGACTCTTATCAGACCTTAAATACAAGCTCGTCGATTAATGGTTCTTTTGATATGTTTATATCTTATATACGTGTGGGTTATTAAAATGGCTGTCGAGAAGTCAATAACCTCGTAAATAAAAAAATAAAAACATTTTGATCTCTCCCACCGCCGCCGCCGCCGGCTGCAAAAAGGAACGCCGACCACTCCGCATGCTGAACGGATGGAATAATTAATCGTCGAGGCTAGTTACTCGTATTGCGACCGACGCGCTCTGTTTATCAAATTTCATAATAAATCGGCGACCATTTCGCTATCGTTTTCCTTATTAATATAATAAAGGCCAAACGCTGGTTAATTAATAGATTAATTAAAATACTAGCTTATCATCTTGCAGGTAATGTAACAATTGCAGTAATGCGGCGAGGTTGGGTCGCTCATTATAATGGTGACTGCGAGCGGTTTGAAAGGCACAAAAAATGAGCGTGGCCCGAGATGAGATGGCAAAGTAAGCGCGGGCAAAGGCCAAACTGCTACTTGTTACGTTTCATTTGAAAGAAATTCTATTAATTTAAAACTTTAACTTTAATATATTGGCTTACATTTAGTTTTTATTTATTTTAAATGGGTTCGCTCTTGATCCTAATCGAGCCCCGGGGGCAAGATAGAATCCACGATGGAACGAGCTAGCCCAGAAGCTCATCCTGGCTTTAAAAACGGACGGATTATAAGTACTCGGAAATACAGACCCAGGGAGGGAGTTACACTCCTTAGCTGTGCGCATTATCAAAGATGTTGAGAAGCGCTTCGCGCTATATATTATAGCTAAACACCAATACTATGTACGATACATAATGTTGTTATATCATATATTCACACTATCATACATTAAAAATAGTAATTTGATGGATTAGATTAATAAAATAATAAAATAAATCGAATGTTATCAAAGGAAATCTTACAATGTCAACGCTTCCAGTTTCTTATTAGCTTGAAACCGGTTGAGATTATGAATATATTATTTATCGAACCATAAACGAGTTCATATTGTGTCTTATCTAAGATATAACTATTACTTCGCTAAGTACATTTAAATAGAAAGTACTCGAAAAACTACATATTTGGGCCCGGGTGCTAAAGAGCTGAAAATTGGCTATAAACTGAACTGAACTGAGTTTACAAAAGTTTAACGCGACTAATTTTTACAGTTGTCAGCTCTGGCCAAATTGGTGAAATCTTATAATTACTAACTTAAAGGTTAAGTTAGTTGTTTGGCATATAAGGTCCATTTCAATACTTTAATTTAAATTATTTAAATTCTTCTGATTGGGAATTAATTTTTAATAACACTATGCATCTTATCTACTGTTAACAAAATTAACTAAGGTACAAGGCAAATTTAAAAAAGCCTTATTAAAATTGATCTGATTTATAGTGTGTTCTGATGTTGTGGGCAGAGCAACCAAATGTTCTTTTTCCTGTGAGACGGTTACAATAGTTCGTCAAGAAGACAAACAAAGGTTATTCACGGTTCGAGCAAAGGTCAGCACGGTAGCAGGGTTGGTGTCAAAAGTCAAGCAACGGTCAATCGACATTGGTATACTGTATAAAGGCAGGGCTCTAGAGAATAGTGCCTGTCGAAGGAGGATGGGTGATCCGACCATCGGCATTGCACTGTCTTGCCCTGTCTGGAGGGATCCACCAGACAGGGCAAGACAGGCTAGATTGACAGAGTTATAAGGGGCGACTACCGCAAAGACCCCACCGGACTTTTGCCCAGTTGAGGGCCCAGGAGTTTAAATTTGTGTATACCTTTGCCTACGCTCCGTGCGCATTGGCCGAAGGAGTCCTACATAAAGAATTACTCGTAGTTTAAAAAAGAGGCTGTAGAGAATAGTACATAACCGAAAAACTACATTCACTTGCGCACGATTACCTACGTAAAACGACATGTTGACGATTGACGGTTTTTTAGCTTCCAAGAGTATATATATTTTCTGGTATTGGCAAAGTCAAAATAACGACTCTAGTACATTCCCCGCCCTAATGTTGTACAATTGAACTATTCAATTAAGCTTAATTGTTTTATCGATAGTTACACGGAACACTTGATTCCTTAATGCTGACGTCAGTAAAGACTCAATTAGATTCAATACGTTTTACTATGTTTTAAGGTTTTCAAACTTACTATTTACAAGTTGCTATATTAATGGTTATATTGGGTTTATAAAAATATATCTGATTATCGATTTGCTCCATGTGAATCGTACGTAAGCGGCACCTCTCTGTCTTTTACAAAAATAAGCGTTTCTTCGCCATATTTACTCATTCATACCGTTTACAAAGTCTGTTTGAGTATTGAAACAACGAAACGTATTTAATTCATTTACACCACTTTGTCATTGCCAAAGAAGTCAAATGTCAAACAAAACAATCACGAAAAATAAACATACATTTATTTTAAAAATACTTTATTCACATACATAATTCAAACCGCCTTACATTCGAAAACAAAATTCGTATCAATTGATAAGGTAAGAACAAGGACAACATCTATCTAACAAATGTGATAAATCAAATGAAAGGAAATCACGAGAGCTAAACTTATAAATTCAATGAGACCAGATAAAGAGCGCACCCAAGGGCTCATCGATATCTTATGTTCATATCAGCCGGAAGTCGTCCATTGCTGGACGGAAGAATTCCAACAATGGAGGATTTTGCCACAATTTCAATTTACTTGCCTCCCAAAATGCTACAAAGCCGATAGATAACGTAAATATGATTAAAGATACAACTTCGGACCCTGTTGGGCGCTGCAATTAAAAATAAAGGATTATTGGATCGGAGCTCCCATGGATCAGCTTAAATGACGCAATCAATGGCTGTTACGCCATAACTTCCCGAGTTCTTTAGCGATTTTAATTTTTTTTTTGTGAAATTGAATCAACACATTTAGGATCAGATTGTGACATTCAACATTACTAATTGTAACAATTTCACATTTAATTTATAATTTAAATGATCTACTTTACCATTTTAATTAAGCTGTCTTTCTTGCACCTAAAAATTTTCTTCGCTGTAGTGAAAATTTTGTGTTCCGCAGCAAAGTTTTTAGCGTCTCGCACATTTGAAACCCTCGCTTCTCTTAAGATTCTATATTTATCTATCTAATCCTAGAATCCTTCGCTGGCTCAGCTTTCAAAAGAGCAAAGCCAAAACTCAACTTTCCATCCTTGCATAACAAATAACTATTAGAACCGTACGATTTTACAGCTAGATAATTCTCCGGGTCATAATATCAGAATCGTCATTACCATGTTAATAATAATAAATCTTTATTTTCAAGTGATTGTTAGTATCCATTTTTATTATTATTTATATTTATGTTGTTGCCATGCCACTAGATATAGCACAAGCGAAGAAGTGGAACTACCTCCCTGCCTCTGTATTTCCGAGTACTTATTGTAATCCGTCCGTTTTCAAAGCCAGGGTGAATAGGCACCTTCTGGCACTCGTTCCATCGTGCATCCTGTTTTGGCCCCCGGGCTTGATTGGGATCAAGAGCGAACCCATTCGAAATAAAAATAAAAAATCTGGTATATTTTTATAGGGATATGTTATAATCAAATCTGCAATAAATATGCAACTTTAAACAACGAACTAAGAAGTGACTGACAATTTTGTGCATTCAAATCAACTTGATATTAAAAGTTTTACGAAATTTAATTCTAAAAATAATAAATTGAGTGTCCATTAAATTGGAGGTCATTTCAAGCAATTAATTAGTTTACTCGTTTTATCTTAAATTCAATTAAAATGAGTTTACAATTTGCGGTTTTCCTTTCATTCAATTTAACTTGTTTTCTAGAGTTTGTTTGCTCCCACGAAACTAAATGGTGTTTTACGGATTTAGCCGCTTCGATTATCCGATGTGGCAAGTATATTTTCAATAATGCAGTTTTTTTTTCAGTTTTGTAAATAAATCTTTCTGTTTTAGAAAATAATCAACATTCAAAATTTAAAGAAATTCCAACCTGCACATTTTTAGGGTTCCGTTCCTCGAAAGGAAAAAACGGAACCACTAATAGGATCACTTTGTTGTCCGTCCGTCGCTCTGTCAAGACCATATTTCTCAGGAACACGTGGACGTATCAAGCTGAAATTTATATCAAATACTCAGGTCTACTGTCCCTTGGAGCTGTGACATCTCTAACTTCTAAGCCAACGTAATCAAAAGACACAGCCGTTTATGCCGCAAAATTCCGCAAAATTTCGACACGCAAGGGAATCAAAACCTACACGGTACTTACCGTGAACTCAGAATCTTGAAATTATGTACGAAGCAACGTCTTATAGCATAGATAAAGGAAAAATTGCGAAAACCGTAAAATTTTTGTTACATCATATAATAAAAATATTTTACGGAACCCTCGGTGCGCGAGTTTGACTCGCACTTGGCCTTACTTACAATACTTTTTTTTATAGTAAATCAAAGTAGAATATGGTAAAGTTTATTCTAATACCAATGCGCATACTGTTTTTACATACGTATTTTTTAACAACCGGTTTGTTCGAGCGGCAATGACCCTACCTTGAAGGTCTCGGTTTCGACTTCCGGAAGGGGTAATTTTTGTGTGATGAACTCGAGCGTTTGTGTCTGAGTCATGGGTATTTATAACATTTCTACAAATATTGCCTATTAAGGTCATATATAAATTTATAATTATATATTTCTATAAATATTAGACTTAATATTTATAGAAATCTATTAGATTATTATATATTATAGAAATATATTAGAATTATAGAATGAGGGACTCCTCATATTCATAAAACTTACTTTTGGCTAGGCTAATTGCCGTTAATATAATAATAATTATATTATTATTTTATTAACACAGAAATATTTTCGTAAGTAATTATATTATAACTGTTTTAAATCACTGTTATAATAACTATCTACATGTATATATAAAATAAAATAAAAATATAAAAATTTCCTGTTATAGTGATTGATTTGTGGCACTTGCTATCATCAAACGATAACTTCACCGATAGGTTTAACATTTTTAAGCCACGATAAGGCACAAATATATAGGTATACTAGCTTTACCGGCCACGCGTTGCTGTATATAAATTAAAATGAAACCTATCCTATGTCCTTAGTTGGAACAAATCCAGCAAAATGAAAAAATATCTAAATCGGTTGAGTTTCGGAGTTCATCGCGGTCAAACACTGTGACACGCAATTTTTAAATATAAAGATATTCATGCTCATCTGCTTCAGCCGGGATTCGAACCCAGGGCCGCGGTGCAAAAGGCAGGATCGCTACCAATGCACCAAACGGTTGTCAAAATTAAGGCCTATAATGTTGGAAGGATAATTGGCTAGTATCGGCGGTGTACGTCCGCGGTCGGTTGCGGCCGATGACTCCGCGCGCCGTGACTCACGCCCAAAGCCGACTGAGCTCACGAGCCACGTGTGGACATGCTCACACACTACCACTTATCTATTTGGCAGTAGGGAATCAATGGATAATAACTATATTCAAATGCACTTAAAACTTCTTTACGCACGCTGGACTTGGGGAGTAAGCTGGTGAATGCGTGACGAGAGCGTTACGAAAAGTGTGATCGGCGAGGCGAACGGAGAATTACGTTTCGTTACTGTAGGGGCAAAAGTAACAGCTGCGAGTATACACTTTCTTTCTCTTTCTCTCATTGCCAGTTAACTACTTAACTTGGGTTCAGAAAAATGTATGTGATGTCTTATATATCTTTATTTATCTATACATATAAATAAAATTGGAGTGTCTGTTTGTAATATTGAAATAACCGTTTTTTACTACATGCATATGAATATATATACGGTACATACACCAAAATAACATTTTTTACAATTTTTGTCTGTCTGTCTATCTCTTTGTTCCGGCTAATCTCTGAAATGGCTGGATCGATTTTGACGGGACTTTTATTGGCAGGTAGTTGATGTAATAAAGAGTAACTTAGGCTACTTTATTTTAGAAAAATTAAATTACTGTGCCACAGCAACGCGTGGCTGGGTCAGCTAGTTAGTAATAAAATGATAACCGTTATGTGGTTGATATACCAAAGAGTCGCACCACGCGTTTTAGTTCAAATTTTATGATAAGGAGTGGAATTCTTTGCCTGAGTCTGTGTTTCCTTATAAATACAATTTAGGGGTCTTCAAGTCACCAGTGAATAGGTATCTTGTAGGCAAGCGCGACACATCTGAGATCGCATCGGCGCTTACCATCAGGCGCGGTATAAAAAATCCGGACATTGAAAACAATTATTTAATCCTCAACAGAGCTGAGCTTGTACATAATTAACCTGCTTTTATGACGTCGAAAGTATAAGCTTATATTTTAATCTCATGACAGATTAAGATTAGGTTGCTCTGACAAGTATGATATAATTTTTGCTCAGAACGTTAAATTAGTCTGCCCAAAGTATCGAGGAAAATTAATATTTTATTAATAATATAAAATTGTATAGGTATAAAATAAATATGTTTATTTTTGATTAAACGAATAAGGTTGTTGATTACGAATCGACCATATAAAACGTGTTATTTGTACCGAGCAAGTTTAAAAAGATTTATTTAATATTTTTGAACAACTGAACGAGTAGCGATGACTACCCGGAAAACTATAGTATAACTATAATATAAATGGTATTTTTTTTTTTACTTTTATGACTATAAAAGCTATAACTCATATATGTTTTATATCTATATATTTTGGTTAAAGTGTAAATGAATCACTAATTTAATTAAATAACAAAAACAATTCGCTTTACCTGTTGCCAGTGTATGTTGTTTGACATCGAAAAAATGATCAGAACTAACAGTAATTAAGAATTGAAAAAACTAAAATAAATAAAAAAAATACATTCACATCCATTAGCTTAGCCCAAGGTTAGCACTGTAAGGTTTGTGTTATGGATACTAGGTTAAAGGAAAGACATACACTACCGTCCAAAAGTTTGGAAACACCATGGTAATTGAAATAAAAACAACAATAAAACACATAAGTCATGATTTATTACTATGAAATCTTAATCAAACGTTAGATTAACATTAAGTAAGAAATATTTAGTACAATTAAGTGCAAAAATAATGTAATTTTCATTAAATTTTGGCCTCATCAAAATGACCACCCTTGTTTTTAATTATTTCTTCACAAATTTTATTCATTCTTTTGATTAATTTTGCGAAGTATTCGGGGTCCAGTGACTTCCATTCATTTTGTAAATGTTGCCACAACTGTGCTGAGCTCGATGGACACTGACTTTTAACTCTTCTATCAAGCCATACTAATTCTATAGGCGAGAGATCTGGCGATTGTGATGGCCATTTCATAACTTGCAAAAAATTTTCGTTTTGATTTGCTGTAAGAACTCCTGACATAATTTTGATGAATGCTTTGGGTCGTTATCTTGCTGAAAAATGAAATTTCGGCCAATCAGATTCATTCCAGAAGAAATTGCATTTTCTTGCAGTATTTTCAGATAGCCTTCTTTATTCAGTTTTCCGTCAATTTTAATCAAATGACCGGGCTTATTGTTACCAAAGCACCCCCAAACCATTACACTACCACCACCATGCTTAACGTGCAGTCGCACAGTACACGCTTCTAAAGCCCGTTCGTCTTTTGATCGGCGCACAAAAACACGTCTATTAGATCCAAAAATTTGAAACTTAGACTCATCCGTCCAAAGGACTTTTTTCCAGTCTTCTTCCGTCCAGTTTTTATGTGCTTTAGCCCACTCTAGTCTATTTTTCTTATGGTGTACCGAAGGGTCGTAACTTCGTTTATCTGTGTTAATAAATGATTTTTTAATATAATCCTAAGAGAATATAAGAAAACAACACTTCATAGAAAAAAACCTCATCTTACACACGATTCGCGAGATAGGTTTCGAAAAAGGCATATTTGATAAAGCGAGCGACTGCCTCCGCTAACGGTAGTCGGTGACGCGTTTACCGTGCGCGGTTAGGCCGGCGGCATTTCAATGAGACGTAGTGGGATCGAGTCCGAAACACGTTGATATAATTATTAACCGAAGCACATATATATTTGCCTCTTTAATGATGGCATTTTGAATAGACGTACGACTACCTTAATTACAGTGGGTTGGAGGTTTTAAAAAGTCAGAGACGTATAATGGAATTTTAAGAAGTATGCATTATGAATACGGCCACGCGTTGCTATGGTAACGTTAATCGATTATAAAAACTGTTATTCTTAGTTAGGCTTATGGTAACTTTATATGGTAACAAACACACAAAGTCCTTCTTTTATACTTCTTGAGAGAGCAGAAAAAGACAACTTACGCTGCGTGTTACACTTACCAACACTTGTATGTCCACAAATACTAAGTAATTAATAATAATACACTGTTATTGGGCACTAATATTCAAAACAACACAAATTTTAACAAGAGAAACAAAACCACCACCAACGTGACGCTTCGTGACACACGTGACGTCCACACGTTTTAGATTTTAGTCCGTACAGGTGTCTGTACAGACTAAGAAAGGAAGTCAGTTAAAAATGTATCCAAAAATGTCAATAAAATGTTTGCTCAAACTTTTCATTGGCTCAGACTTCAGTTTATCAAAATAAAAAGGTTTTTTTTTACTTTTTTGTAACTAGTGTTGTAGAGAACTTCAGTGCGAGTGGTTTTATAGAAATATGGATTAAACACACACGCACACACACACATACACACACACACACACACACACATATACACACACACACACCACACAACACACACACCACACATACACACACACCACACATACACACACACCACACACACAGGTAGATTTCTATTGGATTTGGTCTATGCAACTTAGCAGACAAAAAGTCAGAGTATAAGAAGAATTGAAGGTGGGCATAAAAATTGAAGAAATATATAAATGTCTGTGCATTATTACAAAAAATATTTACTGCTATTTTTGTTATCTAAAAGCAAGTTTTCAAGAGCACCTTTTCTTAAACAAATAATGTGCGTGTTTACAATGGAATAGATCCTGTTTAACAATATTTTGTTGAACAAGTCGAGTTGTAAATGGCCGCCTAGTCTCGGCGGTTGTAATCGGACGCCACGCATCTCGTTGCGGCGGAGGCCTTGCCGCGGTGTAATCGCTCGTTTTATGCGGTTTGTAAAAAAAGTAATTGCGCCTACAGATCGTGCAGATAGAGTTCACATCCGGCTCGAAGGACGAAATGCACGATCGAATGGAACAGCTCGTCTCCTACAAGTAGTTAAGCTAAATTGACGACATTTCGTTTTTCTCATCTGTTTTTATTGATTTATTTAAATATAATCCATATTTTTTACTCCACTGCAAAAACGGTATTGTTTTTCACACATTTTATGTGTTTATTTTTGTGGAGCCATTCATAACGCACAATCACAATTGACATTCAACACAAACAGGGTTAACCGAATTACATAATTATAAATATAGAATAGTAATTGTTATCATTCATTCATAGGCTTTATCTATTTTTGATGGAGATAAAATATTGAATGTTTATTGCTACTCCGCCGGCCACGGCTTTGTGAGTCCTAAATCGGGTGGCCTTGTGCGAAGATGTAGCTGCCAAAAACTCGACAAGGACTGATGCTTTCTTCCTTTAAACAGAGAATCGTGCTTCAAGGAAACCCTCCTCAATCCATGGCGAGTGATCGTAAGATCGTAAGATACGTATCGACAATTAATATCAGTTATGACTTGATTATTGGCAATGCAGGGGAAGCAGATCGACCTTACAAATTACAAATAATACCTGTACTAAAAAGTTGGCTTGCAATTAAGAATCTAATTATGAATAGCTGCTACTTAAATATGCAACATTCAAATTATTAAAAAAATATACTTGGAGGTTTTGACTAGATCATCACCGCTAGCACAGCACGTACATTAACAAAAAAACTGTATATTGCTCTATAATAAACTCGACTCTACCAAACACTTCATGAAGACTATTTTAAGACATCTATAGCAACATGGATAACTGAAAACTGTTTTTTTGAATAACAGAATATTTAAATTTTAAAGGCAGAAGTTATATAGAATGAGAATATTTCAATTAAATATAAGATGTTATTAGATTTGCTTGTTATTAGATTGTAAAATAATTAAAGTTTGCATATTATGTATTCATGTCAGTACATGAAGATTGTTATATTTCTAGCTGATCGTTAAACTTAAGTCGTCCACAATATTTAAAGAGATTATAATTAATTATTATAATAGTTAAGTAAGAAGCGAAGGATAAATGGTAAGGCTAATTACTAGTATTTGAGCTAAATGTCGATTGCTTTATGCAATTTTAATGGCCCCGCGACATCGCACAAGTCTCTGCGATTGAACACAATGAGCAGAGAAGCATTCGCAATGCCGTGGGAACCGGAGAACGATCAAGAGTGGTATTGAGTGATGGACGGACACACGCGCCACTTCCGAGTGGCGAGGTGCGCATGCGACGACCGCCTCATGCTCGGTTCACTGTCGCCCGTTCGAATAACATTGAGACATATCGACGTTGAAACTGCAATACGGCGTAATCAACATTTTAAATGATTTATCCGAGAGAACCAAAGATTCAGGAAAAATGTTTTTCTTTAAAGTCCTGGTCATAGTTAATAGTTCGCCCCACGGTGGCACTCGCAGACTTTTTATCTAAGCAAAAAACATACTTTATTTCATACCACCACGCTTTTTTGGTTGCTATTCCTACCTGTCGCACCAAGCGCTTCTCAACATCCTTCATAATGCGCACAGCATGAAGTGGAACTCCCTTCTTGCGTCTTTATTTCCAAGTACTTGCAACCAGGGTGAACAGGCACCTTTTAGGTTAGCTCGTTTCATCGTGGATCCTGTACGTGGAAAAAAAATACATCCATATTCAGTATTGCAGTGCGTTTAGTAAATTGGCGACGTCGTAAGATGTGGCAAAGTTCATCTTATAAAGGAACATGTACCGAAGTACGAGACCAATTATTATGAGTCTTGAAAGATAAACAGCGGTGCCATTACACACTGAATTTCGGCCGCATAATTCGTCATAAGGTTTGACATTCTTAAGTGCAAGGTACGCTAAATAGTTGTGCTAAGTAACTTAACAATAGTTTGAGAAACCGTCAATACAATAGTCAATGTATGTATGTCAACCAAAAGAGATGAGTCTTATTTTTGTAGTAGCTAGTTGTATTTAGCGGTGCCCAATTGGTGTTTAGTTATTTATTTGGCACGGTAACACAATACAAGTCATAACCTTCAATTACTTATTTATACCCATTATATATTGCTAAATTATGTATTTCAGTAACAACCGAGCACAACATTCGATTTAAATATTTTAGAATAACAAATTAGGTATTTTGAATATAATATTAGGTATTGTTTTATTTATCAGAAACAAGCAAACCAATATCATTTGAACACTTGAAACTTTAAAATGTTAAATTAATGAAATTATCAAGGTCCTTACATAAGAGATTAAATTTTCTACACGTTCGTATTAATTTGATATTATGAGATTTATTTATTTATTTCTATTAAATTACATGCTAGTTTACAGAGTAGCCTCCAACACACAAGCAAGTCATAAATATGTGTTATAAAAATGACAAAGATTACCAAAAAAATAAATAAATAATAAAATATTAATTAGTGAACTCAGAAATGCCAGGTAACATTAATACGAAAATGTCAAAAATATACCAATCAATAAGAGATGACAAAAATATACAAACAATTGTTGATATTAGTCAAATAATAATGTCAAAAAAATAATATTATACAAACACCAATATACAAGCACAAACTAAATACACAAAAACGGATACAGTTTTTTTACATATAACAACCAAACTATCTGCAAACAAGTCAAACAGTGATACATTATTGTTTCGAGATAAAGGAATATGAAAAAGCAGCTACCTGCGGTTGTATTTCATTGAAAATATCGATGAAACTGCTTAAGTCTTCAGTTGTTGGTCAAGTCTTATGTATGGCTCTTGTGTTATTAATTATAAAAAAATAATAATCTAATTTTATAATTCTATTCTAATTTAAATAATATATTTTTGCATTTTTTTCCAATGCTATCTTATAAGATAAATTATTTTAATAGAAAATCAACTCGGCTCACAAGTGAATCTTTTCTAGTATTTTTCTGTTCAAATAATTAATCTTATGAGATAGCATTGAAAAAATGCAAAAAATACATATAATTATAAAACTAAACGGTTTCATCTCAATCGATTGCCCAAAATTTGTAAAAAAAATCTTATAAAAATCAAATTGCTAATTGATTGCGAATGCACTGGCTAATTAATCGGTTAAAGAATTAGTTGCGAGTAGTTAGTGGGCTGCTTTATCACCGCTAGGACCGGTTCGAAGCGCGTTCACCAGTTTGCGTTTCAAGTTCTAAACGGATACTTACATCTATGGCTGTAACATTAGAGTTTAATTTGCAATGACAAATGTGACTATAGTGCCTCACTCTTACTTTAATTACAATCAGGAATGTGCTCACTCCGGCCGCTCGTGACTACCCCTGATTATTATGCACCTGAAGATATTCAGCATCGGCCAGGGTAACAGGTACAGGCGAGTACTTTAGACCTTTTATTATAATTTTACTAGTTGATACGGCCACGCGTTGCTGTGTTAAAAATTAAAAGAAAACCTAACCTATATTTTAAGTTAGATCAAATTATAGATAGTTACGAAGTTTGATCAAATCGGTTCAGTAGTTTCAGAGTTTATCCCGAATATACATCGTGACACAAGATTGGAACCCGAAACCTTTGGACTTTAGATCTTGTTCACGTTAAAACAAACGGTTGACGACCGTTAGGGGCAACGGTAGCGATTCTGCCTTTCACACTGTCTGGACACTGTCCTGGATTCGAATCTTGGAAGGGGCAGATGTTGATGTGATGAATAGGAGAATTTGTACCTGAGTGATGGGTATTTGTATATATTTCTAAAAATATTACATATCTATGTATAATATGTGTGTGTCTAACCGTTATTCTAGTATCCATAACATATGCCTTACAGTGATTACTTTGGGCTAGGCTAATTGGTTAATGTTAGAAATATTATTATTATAAGACAGCTTCAAGACGGTATTTTTGGTCTATATAATATAAGATGTTCTCCATTTCGTATGCGACTTTATCACAATTAAAATGATGACAGCGTAAATCTGTTCTGTGTTGAAGTGCGCAGTGTTATAAATGTGCTCCTGGGATTATGCCATTGAAAATGATTATTTTTAAAGTGACCTGGCGTGGATTTACATAATTTGCCGGCTTCTCTTGTCTCATTTGCAGTTTTTGTTTTAGTTATGAATTATTTATTATTTTTTTCACACTCGATCGCGGAGACCGTCAAAATTTCATCCAGCCAGTGAAGTTTTATAAAATACTAGCTACCCGGCCACGCGTTTCTGTGTTAAAAATGAAACCTATTCCATGTCCTAAGTCCGAACAAATCCATCAAATTGAATAAAAATTCATCAAAATCGGTTGAGTGGTTTCGGAGTTCTTCGCGGTTAAATACTATGACAGGGAAATGTTATATAAACAAATTTGTCTTTTGGTGGACATAGTCTGCCGCAATACTCGTATGGTGAAATATGAGCAGAACTGAAAGAAAGGCTCGCTTCAGCGGCCTCGGTGGCAGAAGCCGGTTGCGTCGCTCGCGACTGTTGGCCAATGCGTTGCACCCCATTGCAACAACGGCGCCACGTCGGCCGTCAAACGTACTAATCAAATCGGGCGTTATCACATCTCGAATATTGCACAAATCGACCTTGAGCAAATATTGCACGGACCCTATTGTCGAAAATAGAATAGAATTATTTGTTTTACTTAAATGTACCTATTACATATAGGCACGGTCTTAAATAAATAGGTTTGAACAGGACACATTCATCTAAATAATGGACATGCAAAAGTGTATTACAAGTTTATGCCTTATTCAAATTAATTAATTTTTTATTGTAATTTTAAAGGTAAATGTCATCTGTTATATGCTTTAAGGCATATAATTTGAATTTTATTCTGGATGTAATTTTTTGTGCAAATACATACAAAACTGCAAGAGAAGCGCAGTAAACATAGTTTTACATTGTAACAATCGTTACAATAAGCTATCCAAATATATAAAGATTTAATGATGTTCATTTTATTACAGGCCTTCACACAGATATGTACCTATTTGAAATTAGCATTTACTATACAATTCACTTATGTGTTTTTGGCTTACATTAACAATACAAAATTAATAAAAATATGATCAGTGTTTGGTGAAAGAAATGGGTTTTAATTAATTTATTAAATTTTATCCAAACGTTGTCGGGATTTATCAATTTTATGAATATCAAACTACATATTATTAACCAAAAATTTGAATTTAACTGTGTTCTTATAAATAATTGAAACTTCCACTCTTACATAAAAATACACAATATACTTTATTTACAGACAAATATCTTTTTCTCCCATGTTATTAAGTGGAAGTCACCCACTGGAAGTGAGCGGCAAATCAGAGCGTATCTCGGTAGCCACATCTGTCATGACAGGTAAAGGGCTATCGCAAAGAAAGTCTCGATTCGTTTACTTTGTGTGGGGGGATGGGGGTTTACTTCACTTCAATTAAGATCTGTAATGTGAATGGAATGTGTTCCTATAGCAATGAAAACTGGAGGGCCATTCCACTATACAATATGAAATCAGCTTCAAGTTATCAAATAGTAGTATAGTCACTTGAACTTTAAATAATATATACAAAGTTTCATTTCAATACAATTGTTAGAAGATAAAATCTGTCTTCCAAATTGTTATAGCATTTTTGTTGGTTGCAAGTGAAGCTAAAAGGCTTGTTGTAAAAACGTTGACAACATCGACTAGATGCTTTAAAAAGGGAATATTTTCGAGAGTGTGCTCCGGAGCTGCATATGCTCATACATAGGATCGTCCTGACGCACTGCAGGCTACCACCCTTTCTTGGTTGCTGCTCCTACCTGTCGCACTAAGCGCTTCTAAACATCTTTCATAATGCGCACAGCAAAGGAGTGGAACTCGCTCTCTGCGTCTGTATTTCCGAGTACTTATAACCCGTCCGTTTTCAAAGCCGGGTTGAATAGGCACCTTCAGGGTTAGCTCGTTCCATCGTGGATCCTGTCTTGGCTCCCGAGCTAGATTGTAATAAAAATAAATAAAAAATAACCTATTATGCTTTTATAATATTACATATTTTATAAATTAAAAATTAAACCTATCCTATGCCCTAAGTCGGAACAAATCCAGCAAAATGAGAAATTAATATTAAAATCGGTTGAGTAATTCGAAGTTCATTACGGTCAAACACTGCGACACGGATTTTGCATTTATATAGATAGACATATAACATTACAGTACACGCCATTGTTGCACATACCTGACACAATACATGCAGTCGAATTGTATTATCTTTTCTGTATAAAGTAAGACCTTTGTTGGCCGTATGCATCGCCAGGTGAATATTGTATTAGTTTTTAAAGGTGGTATTTGTAAATTCAAAAATGTTGCTAACAGTATTGGGTGTCACGAGTAGACCAATATCACACACGTCGGCCCTCCCTCGTGCAGCACTTGCATTATGAATGTCATAACTCCCAACTATAAATGTTACTTCCTAGAAACCGTTTGTTTGACTTCAACAGCTCGTAAAACGGTTTCGTTGCATTACACAAACACGGACGTGAATACTTTGTGGACGCTTCACTTATTTAAATCTCCTGCAGATGTACAGATATGATGTGTAAATATAACCAGCGATCTATTCGCTCGTGCTATGCATAACCTAGACGCTTCGTCGCCACCAGAAACAAATTTTAAATTTTACAAAAATATTATTTTTATGACTTATCTATCAAAGTCAAAATGTGTTTGCCTAAACAATGTTGCTGTGTCGAAATGAATGATTGGGGTTTTTTCCTGTTTTTGATTCCGGCCGAAAAGTTATCTTCCTAAATGTTGCAAATTAAATTTACGTCAAAAATGATCAAGACTTAAATGCTTATTTTTATTTTACGTCAAATTGAAATAAATCACAGCTTTTGTCTTTTTACAATTTTGAAACTTTTTTTTAAATATCATAAGATTCATAGATTTTATTTAAGCTATATCATAAAAAAACTTACACATAAAGAATCTTCTAAAAGAGACGAAACGTCAGAAATTTTATATAAAAAATTTATACTTAGGCCGTTTATATTTCTCACTTAACAGTATTAATTCGTAAAAACCAAGGCGAACCAGGAATATACATGTAAGATTTTACTGTGATCAGTTTCGCGAGGAATCAAGAACGAGGGGAGTCAGGAAAAACCCAAGTGATCTGTTACCAGCTACGGGCTATGACGTCACTTGATTGCGATCCAGCCGCTCATTATCTTTTCGAGGGCGACGGAGGTCCACCTGGCTTAAAACCTTTTTCCGCTGAGTCACCCGCACACTCGCTGGCTCCGACAGACTCTAATTTTAGATACATCGTTTACACGCTTCACGCACATCACTCGGGCAACGTTAATGCGGGTACGTAGGTATACTTAGGTACCGACTTATTATAATAACTGGCTTACCAAATTGAGTTGCGGCCTTCACTTCATACAAATATTCCATGGAAAGTCTCTTGTAAGATTTATCTCTCGTACTTTATATAATATTAATGTACTTTTAAACTTCCCATATAAGCTTCCCTTCTTCTTCACATATAAACAAAATATAATTACTACTATCTGCACCCAGCATGCCCTTTTTTGATAATCTTTTTTTGCTGACTATACATATTATACAATACTATACTAAAACAACAATGGTATCTATTTTTTCATCGGACAGCGAGACTTACAAATAGGCGCCACCGTTGTATGGTTGATATACCAAAGAGCGTTTTGGTGCCAATTTTGTGATCCGTACCGCTTAACAGCGGAACTCTTTGCTTGAGTCTGTATTTCCTGATAAATACAATTTAGGGGTCTTCAAGTCGCGAGTGAATAGGTATCTTCTAGGCAGGCGCGTCACATCCAAGATCGCATCGCTTACCGTCAGGCGAGATAGCGGTCAAGTGCTTTCTTATTCACGATTAAAAAAAACACATAAACATTATTTTTTATTTATATAGATGTACGAGACTACCGCCATTACCTTTCAATCAATTAAATTACAATTGGATAATATGTGCACTTAAATAGTTTCCACTGCTGTCCAATCGTTAAAAAATGTGCTAAGTGATAAATTAATACCTTACATCAAGGGCCTTGGCGAACTTTCTGTAAAATAACGCAGAGCGAGCCATACATTTAGATAAAAAAGGAAACATAGCAAGATACTTAAATACAATATACTGTCGTAAGGTGGCTCTTTAACGAAACAAACAAATTATACCGTATAACGTACCGTGATGGGACATAGTTTTTAATATTTATATAATCCTTGCCGACCCGACCACGCGTTGTTGTGTTATTAATAAAAATGGAACCTAGCCTACGTCCTAAGTCGGAACAAATACAGCAAAATGAAATATAAATCATGAAAATCGGTTGTGTAGTTTCGGAGTTAATCGCGGTCAAACACTGTGACAAGGAATTTTTATATACCTATAGATTATAAGTTAAAAAAACTTATGTTTGATAAAGCAGTCGCTCCTTCGATGAGCGCAGAACAAATCTACTTCACAAAGCTCGGCTTTATGTTTCAAGTTGTAAAAAAAGGCAATTGGTTGGTATTTGCTATAATTGCCAAAAGTATTAGGTTAATTTTATATTTAGGTTTGAGAAAACCAAGTTTTTGGATGAGTATGGCTATCTTTAGCAAAGTACCTCAATCCGTAAAAGACATGCACTTTACTGGGTTTAAAACGGCGCGGCCTTATACAGTTGGCTAATGGAACACATCTCCACCCAATGAATAGAATCCCACTAGAATGAATTATTCTAGTTATGCGATTTCTACGTGTGGTGTGATTGTAAATTAATTTTATTTTCGTTATTCTTGTTATGTACTTTGTATTTCCTATAGTATAACAAAAGACATATTTGCATGGTATTTTTAATAGTTAAATAATTAGAATGTATATTTATTTTGTGACCATTAACAGTGTACCTTACTCAAACGCAAACAAATGTTGCCTGGCGCTTTAATACCCTTTGGGCGTCAACTTATCAAATAGACAATTTCTCATTCAGACTTCCTCTCCTGCGTATTTGGCTTGCTTCGCGGAATACTTAGTTTATTCATTAGAAAAAAAACGGAATGATATGTAATTTGTAAAATATTGTTGGAAATCTGCAATCGTGACCGCCCCACCCGTCCTTGAATCCGCCAACTGATCGGTGCGTCGCTGCCATTGAAGACCTCAATTTGATAAATATATGTGATCGTGGCGGAACTGTTGACTCCACAAATAAATCACAAACGATCATATCATGCTTCTCCCAAGGTTCGTTTTTTTTTACATTACGCATAAAATCATCGGTCACGACTTTTCGTTTAAGGAAGGTTAAAGCTCCTATCCACTTTTAAAGTGTGTAAATAGAAAAAAACCTAATCTGCTTATTTTCTAACAAATTACCAAAATCATAACATATTAGTATTAAAAATATATTAGAAACGCCTTCACGCATTTGCTACTCAACGGCTCATCATGAAATTATGTCAGGGATGTAGAAAGGACATGGGTATTTTTCATCCAGAAAAAAAAAGTATTGTTCCCGATAAAAATCTAGCTAAATTATCTTCTTTTATCTAGAGTTGATCAAGCGCACGCTTTTGAGCCTATGATCTAGGTTCACTACGAGGGTTTGAATTGGAAAACATAGGTGTTAGCTGCAGAGGAAGCTAGTGCGGTCTTTGACGTAAAAACACCCGCGGATTAGTATCTTTATGGAGAAATGTAAAATCAAGTAGCAGAGTAATTAAAAAAAACGAGTGTGCTTTAGACGACTAGACTAAAGTAAAACTTCTTTAGCTCGATATATATACATATATGTATAGCATACGAGAGAAAGACAGAATGAAAATGTGTGCTTCTCCACCTCTCTTGCGTCTACAGTAATTTACGAGACGTAACTCTCTCTCTTTCTATCTTCACTATCTCCTCTCAAATTCCTTTCGCCTCGCCTGATCACACTTTTCGTAACGCTCTCGTCACGCATACACTAGCTTACTCCCTAAGTCAAGCGTGCGCAAAGAAGTTCTACTTCAAAAATACAAACTCTTGCGATTATCAATGTGAGAGTCGTGATTTCTCTTGTCAAGTCCTAAAATTTCAGTGCAGCGATCTAAAATTACCACCAATAAATTTGTGATTTTATCGAACACGCGAATCGCAACCTTAGTGTCCCTCCTTTGAGTTATTATTTCGACACGGAATGCCTGTCATCCAGTGACAAGAAGACAATTCTCAACACAACCGTCCGTCCATTTAGGAACCCACTTCACTCAGTGCAATAAAGATATGTTGCGTAATTAGGTTATCACCATAATTATGTGTGTTGTCCATCATATACCACATTCCTCATTGAAAAGACTAATTTTACTTATACTAGATACAACATTCAAGAAACAAGCGTGAACCTAAACTAAGACGTGATTTAGACAAAAGAAATGTAGAAAAAATTATTGAATTCAATAATTTAAAAATAGAAATTTAATTTATGTTATCTCACGTAGCTCCTAAAATGATATATATTTGTAAAAAAAGTCTTCATTACATGACGAATCTGCTCATTGTGTTTTTCCCTTATAATAAATTGTATAATTTCAAAACAAATTAAGTGCTTGTCCTGAAATTAGATCTCAATAAGATTTTAATTTTTTGTTTGCATATACGAAATATTGCTTATAAATTATACATTCTCTCTCATATAAGTTTGTATATTAAAGTTGTTTTTATTTAGTGAAGTTAAAGTTTTTAAGAGAATCGTGAACAACTTTTTTATTGCAATACTGTTTTTTTACCTAAATAAATTAAAAAATTCTTCTAGAATTAAAGATGTGCTGTGAATTATTTAATGTAATCAGATAAACTTTTCTTGCTTTCGCGGATGTGTGAACACGTGTGTTTTCAGTAGCAGGCACAAAGGAAGCTACATGAAAAAAATGTAAAAGAAAGAAGAAATAACGTAAAACGGATATTATGTTTGGAATACGTATTTATTTATACGATGTATTCTGTCAAAATGGCGTAGGTCACGTATCGAGTGAGGCATTGAACTCCCCAAAATAAACAGTTGCTGTGCACATTTTGAGCTTCGATGCTTCAATATTAAAGTATATCTTTAATGTTTGTATATTTGTTTTAAAATAGTAAAAAAATCCAAAAATTTCTATTAACACCTGCCACAAAAACATCCTTCACCTACCTCAGTACAGAAGAAAAATGCTGAACTGCAGTCCATACAACATGGCTGTTAAAATGTATAATAAATTACCACTACATCTTAAAAATATGAGAACCCTAAATGCATTTCAAAATCGATTAAAAGATTACAGTAGAACGCCGATTATCCTAATTAATTGGGACCGGGGTCGATTCGGATAATCGAAAATTCTGATAATCTAAAATTCAGATAATCCGACATTAGTGTTGCCCAAATTCAGTCTTGGTCTTGCAGTCTTGGTCTTGTTCTTGCGTTTTTGCAAGACCAAGACCAAGAACAAGACCGCGTATTTTTAGCAAGACCAAGACCAAGACTGACCGTGCAAGACTTGAGCAAGAACAAGACTAAGCCTGCAAGACTCTTGCGTCTTGCAGCTAGGACTTAGCGCTATTTCACGGAGTAGTTAGGTGTAACAGTTCGGTGTATAGGTACGCTTAGGAATTCTATGAGACGCAAAAAACTGTATCAAAGAATATGAAAAACTGGATCTATGCGCATTACGACTAATACCATAAACATACCTACATAGCGAATAAAAAAATATCCATTAAAATCAAACTGAGTGCATGCATAGTTATGTTTTAACCATCGGCACTTTGATAATGCGGCATCAAAGGTTTTGTACTTACTTCTCAAAGAAATTTGCTGCTTTTCGGAAGCACATGGTTATAATACACGCGCCGGCGGCTTCTTTTGAAATCATATACAACAATCGTTGCCGCCGCGCCGAAATCACAACATTTGACACTATTTGATTGCCGCCACAGGGCGTAGGCGTAGGTATACTCATGCAAAATAATTTCGAATTTTAAGAGTACCTACAGGTGTTCCAAAGAATAAATAAGTTTCAGAGTGCTTATAATGAAAATGAATACATTATACTGATCACGCAAGTAGTATTATGATTAGAATAAAATGGTAAGGATAGGTAGTAGATGTCATAATAATTTATTCTAGTAAGTAATAGGGGTTAAAGTATGAAATTGCCGTTTTATTGCAATAGGTTCTTTGAATTGACATAGAATCTTCATGGTTTGAGGTTTTCGAATGAAACTTTTTTTAAATGGTTTCTATGATGTTCTTTTTTTAAAAAATGTAAAACATTTGAATATCGACTTTCAATTGTTTTTGTTATTCAATTTAGACAAGAAAGATGGATACTGCGAAAATTCGAGTTATTTTTGAATACGAGTTCCGACGCGGAACTAACGCGGCAGAAACAGCCCGCAATATCAATGCTGCGTTTGGAGAGGGGTCTACTAATGAACGCACCGTGCGATTTTGGTTTAAACGCTTTCGTGATGGAAATTTCGACTTAAAGAACGAGCCACGAGGAAGACCGCCCACACAGGTAAATAACGATGAATTAAGAGAGATAGTGGAAGCCGATCCTAGTCAAAGTACCCAGGAATTAGCGGCATGGTTTAACGTTACCTTACCCACAATATTGACTCACTTGCGTCAAATCAATAAAATAAAAAAATACGAAAAATGGGTGCCTCATGATTTGACTGATCTGCAGAAAGAAACGCGTGTTGAAACTTGTGTTGCCTTGTTGAACCGGTACAGAAATGAAGGAATATTGGATCGAATTGTAACATGTGATGAAAAGTGGATTCTTTATGATAACCGGAAAAGAAAAATGCAATGGCTGACCCCAGGTCAAATGCCACAACAGTGTCCTAAAGCAAAACTTACCAATAAAAAGGTAATGGTAACTGTTTGGTGGTCTCAGCATGGTGTTATTCACTATAGTTTTCTCCGATCTGGTCAAGCAATAACGGCAGATGTCTATTGTGCCGAACTCCGAACCATGTTGACAAAACTAGCAGTAAAACAGCCCCGACTCATGAATCGATCTTCACCATTATTGCTCCACGACAACGCGAGACCTCACACAGCACGAGAAACCATTTTGACCCTTCAGGAACTGCAGTTAGAAACCATTCGTCATCCTCCGTATTCACCAGACCTTGCTCCAACGGACTACCATTTTTTTCGTGATTTGGACAATTATCTACGTGACAAGAAGTTTTCTTCCCAGGAGGCAGTACAAAATGCTTTCACACAGTTTGTGCAGTCTAGATCGTCGGAATTCTATCGCAAAGGCATTAATGACCTTCCCATTAGATGGCAGCAATGTATAGATAATAATGGCAACTATTTTGATTAAATAAATTTGTTAAAAATTTAAAAAATAAACAATATAGATTTTCAGTACAAATCGGCAATTTCATACTTTAACCCCTAATATATATTATAATATTGATTATATGGTTTTAAACTAATTACTTAGGTACTATTATTGTACATTTAGTCATTATATTTCTTAAGTTTTTACAAGAAAAAATAGCAAAAAAGTGTTCAAATATCACCCGTTTGATAAATATTGTAGCCACTTTTAAATATACTTGAAACGTGTAAAAAAATTCTACATAATTAATAAAATAATATAAAAAGCGTAGGTACTTACCTACTAATAAAATAAAAAGCCTGCGATTTATTATTAGTAAATAATCACGGCAGCCGAGAGTGTGTCTCCACTTTTGAATACATAAATCATAACCAGATCACTAGAGCCACTTCAAAAAAGAAATTTGTAATTCCTAGGGTTCAAAATTATTTTGGTGACAGAACTTTACAGAAGCGTATACCATATCTTCTTAATTCGTTGCCCGAAACTATTAGATGTGAAACGGATAAAAATAAATTTAAAAAAATATTAAAAGATTATCTGATGACTACTATTTAACACAACAATTGTATGTTTTTATTTATTTTTTTGCATTCACAATGCAATATTTCTATAAGATATAAAATACGTGTGTAAAAAACAACCACGCCTCCGAGCCCATCTGAGGGCTCGGAGGCGTGGTTGTTTTTTACACACGTATTTTATATCTTACAACAATTGTATCTTATTATTATCACCGCTAAATTTTCCTTCAGTTTGTTGTAATTCAGTCTAAATCCAATTATTGTGCACTTAACTTTACCTGATACAGTTATAGTTGTATTATATACCTACATAATTATAATTATAAGCTAAGAGACTAAAGATCCCTCAGTCAAACCGACAAGTCGGTTTTGTGGGACTAAATTGTATCTTTGTATTTTTTTTTCTTGTATATGAAATAAATAAATAAAAAAAAATAAATAAAAAAAAAAAAAAGTATTTACAAGCAGTGCCCGCGACTTCGCCCACGAAGAATAGTAACTTTGGAGGTATAGTGACGTTCAGGATTTATTTATTTATTTTAAAACTTCTGTCATCAAACATACAAACAAACTCTTCAGCTTTATAATATTAGTATAGATTAGTATAGATGTACGCCAAAACATTCACTTATATGTAAAGAATAGTGATTGGCACTAATTCTTTACATATATTTTATTCACGCGTCGCGTCTGTACAAGTAGGTAATAATCTGTGTTTGTACGCCGCACGCGGCATCGTTTGATTTGCGGCGGCATCCTTTTAATAGAGCCGGCACGTGGCGAGGCGGCGCGGTAGAAAGCAAGGAAACGTACTATAAACAAAGGAATTATTTTAATTCCAGTCATTTCCAATTGAGCTGTGCTTCGAGTCTAACTTAATAATTGTTTTTACTAATTCTTGTTGTTTTCTAAAAACGTATCACGTGTACAATTTAATATGAGTGACGAAGATTCAAATTATTCTAGTCCGAGTAACGAGAGTTTGAGTCACAGATCTAAAAGACCCAAAAGCAAATTTGAGGAGTTTTTCGAAATAATTCATGCATCCCAAACTGCCTTGTGTAAATTGTGCCAACATAAAAAGACTGAAATAAAAATGAAAAACAGAAACACTTCAGGCTTAAGGAAACATCTAATATCTTTCCACAAAAAGGAATCACAAATATTTCTTCCTGTTAAACCAAAATTAAGTGGAGATATCACAAGCTTTTTAGTAACCGCTGGAAGAAGTGGACAGGTAAGAATATATTTTTTTTATATGAAAACTCCAGGAACTCAAAAAAGTCTTTTTTGAACAAATGACTTTAAACTGACTTCGGAATATTTTATAGATATTGATAAAATAGTAATACATAGGTACATATTTCGCGTCATTTTTAACAATGGTCGAAATTGTCGCTACGGGAATTTTAACTCCGCGTAGCTGTTCATGCGATACTTTCAAAAACGCCATTAACTTACGTAAGTATTTTTGAGTTAGTGGTGTTTTCATCTAGGGGTGCGACATATTAAGTATGTAATTATCGTCTTAAATATTTTTATAAACACCTATATTTTCATTTGTTTTCATAATCGGCCAGTAACAACTAAGTACTTTATTTTGGTAAATTACAGTACAGTGCAACCTTAATATAACAAATGTCAATTTAACGATTTTCTCGATTTAACAACAACAAACCTCCTCCTCCTAAACGCTCAAACCTAGTATGTTTTAAATAATAACACAAGATTTATTGTTTTATTTCAGTCGGAAAACAGCAGTGACAACATCACGACAGCTACAGTTGATTGGGTAGTGAAAAAATATCTTCCCTTCTCATTTTTCGATGACGAAGCTACACAAGTATATTTTCGACGTATTTGCCCTAATATGGAGTTTCCTAAAAGGTCTACACTTAGAAGGAAAGTCAAAGAGCGATTTGAAGAGCTCCAATTTAATCTCAAGGAACGACTTCAACAATTATCATCTAAAATGTCATTTACCATTGATGGGTGGACGTCAATTGCTGGTAGGAGTTACTACGGGGTTACTATGCATTATATAGACAACGAATGGAAGTATCGATCTGTAGTTCTTGATTTTATACCATCACGCGGTCGACATACTGGGGAAGATATTGCAACGATTTTCCATGAATGTTTATTGGAATATGGCATAATTGATAAAATACAAGGTATCACGGTCGACAACGCAACTGCAAATACCAAATTTATGTATGAACTGGGCAAACAGTTGCCACACTTTGATTCAGACAATCAACATTTCCGGTGCTTTGCTCACATTTTAAACCTTGGTGTACAAGATTTATTAGAGACCTTAGCATTACACTGTGAGTCTGACACTAACGCGCAAGATCAGCAGTATGAAGACTATGCAGACGAAACTGAGGAAGATGAAGAATATGCACCAAATATTGCTGACTCGCGTACATCTGTAACAAAGTTACGCAGTATTTCCAGTAAAATAAAAAGAAGTGAGATAGTGAAGAAGAAGTTTCAGTCTGCTTGTGAAGCAGCTGGCGTGCCATCAAATCTAAATGCCATTCTTGACTGTCCAACAAGATGGAATTCCACACATGATATGATTGGATTTGGTTTAAAAGTGAGAGCGGGCATTAACATATTGTGCAGTTCTGTCACCGAATTGAATGATTTTCAAATCACAGCTAGTGAATGGCAGGTACTCGAAAAATTACATAAATTTCTAATAAACTTTAAACTTTTAAGTACAAAACTTGGTGGAGACAAATATGTTACATTACCGCTAGTCATTGTATCATTCAATCTCTTGCTAGATAAAATTGAATCCATGGTAAAACAGTTAGATGAGAAACCTAATCGATCTGAAGTGGATGAAAGGCTCATTCTAGCTTTCCAAGCAGCTCGAGACAAAATGCTTAAACATTATAAGAAGAGCAACTGGATTTATTGTACTTCTTTAATTTTAGACCCAAGGCATAAGGCTCAGACTTTTGACCTGACAATGTGGGGGAAGCAACTTAAAACAGAAAGTCTGCGCAAGTTCAATGAACTTTATGAAGAATATAAAAGTCTACACTCACTGAACAAATCTCTGGAATTGCCAAGAAAAGAAAATAAAGTATGTGATGAAGATGAAGACATTATAGACTTTGATAAACTCTATGAATGTCCCTCGACGTCATCTGGATCTTGTCTTCAAGGCTTAGTGATAGACGAGTTGGAGGAGTACCTGAGAAAACCAAGAACTGCCAGCTCGGAAGACATTTTAGATTGGTGGAGGACGCATGAGACAGAGTATCCGACTTTATCGAAGATGGCCCGTGATTTTCTCTCAATACCTGCAACTTCAGTACCTGCTGAGAGATTATTTTCTAAAGCATCATTAGTAATTAGAAAACATAGAAATAGGTTAAGTGATGAGTCAGCCAGATGGTTACTTTGTATTAATTCTTGGTCAAAAGAATTGATATAAAGTAACATAACCTAATGATAAAGCTGTTGTGTACTGTTATGTTTGATTTGTGTTGTATTTTATTTTTGATTGAAATAAATGATAAATCATAAAACTCTTTTATTAAATTTCATGCAAGTTGAGGGTTCAATCTCTTTCTAGACAGACATTGTTATTTAAAATACAGTCAAGTTATTGTAATTAATTTGTTTTTTTACATGTTTTAGCAAATGTAAGCTTATAAATCATAAATGTTTATTAAGAAACAGTTACTTCCATGGAAAACGACATATAGGTCAGTTGATTTTTCGACTTTCTTATCAAATCTTCAGTTATTTATTAATCTGATTGATCTTTACTATGGCTATGTTAATTCAAGCTCACAATGTTCCAATTCTAATACGTTTTTCTAAGATTTAAAGTAAACTTTAATAAATAGCAATAGACTAATAGGTAATTGCAAGACTTGCAAGACTCTTGCTGCAAGACCAAGACCAAGACCAAGACTGCAAGCGCAAGACCAAGACCAAGACCAAGACCAGGTGTATTGGCGCAAGACCAAGACCAAGACTGGCTAAGTCTCGTCTTGTTCTTGCATTTGGGCAACACTATCCGACATAGACTGGTAATTTAGAAAAACGAACTGTCAAACATAGAAAAAAAATATTAAGTTTAACAAACACAGTTCAACAATAACGCTCCATTGAACATCTCGGTCAGAATAAGTAACATGTAGTGTTTTGCCCCTAGCTTTCGACCATAACAGTATAAATAAATAATATAATAAAAAGAAATATATCTGGACTCCAGCGAGTTCCAACTTGTTACAACATAACAAAACAAGAATTACTTGGTTTTAATTGTTTATATTACGCTTAGGACCGATTTGTATAATTGGCGATTCGGTTAATCGGCGTTCTACTTTATTTAATTATTAAATGTCTCTATTATATCAATGAATACCTAAAATCAATGTTTATGAATTTTGTCTGTTAATCAGTCTGTTGTAGTGATGTAACGAATGTCATTTTTTGAACATTCGCGAATGCAGATGCGAATGCGAATATCTGGTACCGATATTCGCGAATGCGAATGCGAATATTTAGTGTTTGTTCAAAATTGGCGCCAATTGTCTATGGCATGGTGGCTGTCTCGTTCGGATTGCCGAGTTGATATGAATGAACTCATCCGACTCAAGTATCATTCCGCTCGCGCCGGTCTTTTCGTGAACAAAACAAGTGAATTTTGAAATTAGAGTTTCAATAGTGATTTATTAACATGAGTAAATCAAATCCTAGTGAAATATGGACTTATTTCACACTTTGCGATGCTGAACGAGCTAGATGCAAAGTTAAGACTAATAATGTATTTACGGGGGTAATTAAATTTTTCTTGCATTAAAAAACATGAGAAATGAATGGATTTTGATTTTATGAACATACTATTATCTTCAAATTGTTTTTTTCTAATATTCATATTCGCAAAACATTCGCAGAGTTTTGCGAATGCGAATGTGAATGCGAATATGCAAAACTATGCGAATATTCGCGAATGCGAATGCGAATATTCGTTACATCACTAGTCTGTTGCATGGAACAACAACCGTTGTCCAATTCAGACGGAGTTGTGATTGCGCGATTTTAACTTAAAATATCTTGTACTGACGTTATAAGCGACTTTATGAGGTTGAAAGTAATTTTAAAAGCCTTATTAAAACTTATCTTAGCGAAGTTTGTGTGAGACTGATTCCCGAAATAGGTAAAAAGTTACCCGTTAGCACAGGTCATCAGGCTCCCACCATTTCCGGACATTTGAGGCAATCGAGATCGAATTCAGATGTGATGGCATAATCTATAGAATTAAATTATTCAGGTGGTATACTTATCTCCATCAAATAAACGACGAACCTTGCTTTGATAAGTATAATTTCATCTTCTCTCAGGAACGCATATGGAAATCGTCATTCTGTCTGAAGTATTCAGGAAATTTTATATTTAACACAAAAACTAGGGGCTGTCCATTAATCACGTGAGGCTCAAAAGGGGGGGGAGGGGTCCATAAAAAATCACGAAATATCACAAGGGAGAGGGGGGGTGTAGTAATATATCACGTGTATTTATTTTTTCAGCAAACGCGCGATACTGAACCGAAAAGCGGCGTGACGTGTATTTATTTTTTCGCCAAACGCGTAAAAAACGAAAGCGGCTTACTACTTCTTTAGTTCGATGTTACCGCCGAAGTTGAGATCTGACGACAACTCTATGCCATAAAGCTCAAGGCTGTCGGTATCAGGTACAGATGAACCTCGGAAAGTAGGAGTGAGGTTGAAGGAACTCCTTTTTGCAGTGAAAATACACGCTTGCGTTTTGGAGGCGTTGAAATGGACGAGGTTACTGTCACCCCACTGAGAAACGTCTCAACGGCTCAACCTCTGATTTGTTCGCTCAACCATGGCCTCTCTCATCAATATCACAGTGTTAGCACAGGAGACAACTCGGGTGCACAATGCTTCAGTACTCTTGCTGGTATACCATCAGGACCACGGACCTTATTCACGTCCAGACCAAGTAAGACTCTACGGACCTGTTTATTGTGAATTGTGATCTCCGATATTGAAGAATCACATCGAGGTATGTTTGGTGGTTGTTGAGAGCCGGTGTCTAGACGGGAACTGCTTGCAAACAGAGAGGCAAATAAACTTGCTTTTTCAGTTGCAGAATGAGCCAGTGACCCGTCAGGTTACAGCAAAGGTAGTAACAGGTTTCAGAAAAAAAATAATTTGAATTTGAATAACATAGGACGACAGAAATTCACTTCGACTGACTTCGAAAGGGACCAGAACTGTTTACTTCCATTCGGGTAGGGTGACAGTTTCGTCCCTATTCGGCTGATGTGGTCGAATCTTGCTTTAAGAATGACCCTTTTGCATCACTTGGCGGCCGAATTATAGGCTCTCTTCTTCGATCGGATTCTCCGTGCGCGGACCTTGCGATCGCGGATATGCACCCAAGCCTGATAAGCAGACTGTTTTCGGGCCTCAGCACGAGCACAGGCCGCATTATACCAAGGCCGGGACTTGTAACCGAGCGAATGGAATAAAATACTCCATTCTCTGCCGAATTACATCTGCAATCGCATCAGCGGTACACGATGGGTCGCTCGAAGAGAAGCAAGTTTGCCACCAGGGATAAGATGCAAATAAAATACGCATCTCGTCCCAATTTGCTGACTCGTAAGACTCTACCTCTACTCTCTACCCCTGTGTCCACCAGAAGCCAAATAACGGAAAACTCGGACTTTTTAAAGCATCGGAGACGCCTACAGCAAATGTCATTACGGACGAACACACGGACCCCTGGTACGCTTCATCCAACGGGGTTGCTATCTGAGTGTCCGTTAAGAACAGTAGGTGCGGCTTCTCGGTCTCCAGATGATGATGGACCGGATCGAGATTTGAGTGCAGTCCTCTGATGTTCGCGAAGTGCACTTTTTATTGGAGGAAGTGCAGCCGTTGTTTAACTTTCTTCTTGTGCTTCTGGATCATAGTGGTTAATGTTGGGGGGTTGGATTTTCAGTCGAGACGCTAATCAGTCGACCATTAAAGTACTCTTAGGCTAAGCTAACCACAGAAAGGAACTCACCTGGAGACTGCGGGTACGCCTGAATCCCCCCGAAATGGCCACCGGGTCCTCCCATCCAGTCGCTAACTGGCACGGTAGAACATTTCGGGATTTTTCGCAAGTTGGCGGGGCAGCCTTTCACGCGTGGCTCACGCGCTAGTTGGGCTACTAACTGCGGTCGGCCAATGACTAAACCGTGATTCGGATTCCGCTACCCTTCAGAATGAGTTACCTGGTACAGAATTACCAAGATACCAAGACCGGTCTTAGGTTGCGCAACTGGCTTATTACCAACCCCCATTGGCACTGGTACTCCCGGCCTCCAACGGAACGCAGCAGAGCTGCTTGGCGACGGATTTCGGCAGGATGGTGGTCGCAAGCCAGGCGGCCCCTTACGGAGCCTATCACCTCTGCTGGGATCATCAGCCGTCACCATGGGCTGAGTTGGTCCGTGATGCCGTTGCCCGGGGTGGACCGCTAGGAGTTAGATCCCACCCACCCCAAAACCTGCAACCTCTCTATCTACCTCTAAACGTTATTATTGTAGTCTTTAATTTTCTATAATGAAATTAGATGCTACTTATACCTGTATTTTAAAAATACTAAAAAAAAATAAGATTCTTTGTAGGTACTAGAAAATACACGTGATATAGTGTGGGGGGGGGGGGGGGGTAAGTCTGAAACCTTACCATGTATCACCAAGGGGGAGGGGGGGTTAAAAAATGCCAAAAAAAAAAAATCACGTGATTAATGGACGGCCCCCTATGACAATCACCAAAATATGCGCTTCCTTCATATTTTTAGCATGTCCTTAATTAAATCAATAAAAAACTGGTTGGTTGCCTGTAAAGTCGGTATACGGGCGAAAGTTTTACGTGACAACGACTTTGAGTGGTAAAATAATTTTAATGTGAATATTCATTCGTATAGTAGGAAGAAGGATGAAATAATAGTAACAATTTAAAACATTTATTTATACAAAGAATTATATTTAAAACATTAATTTATAGGCACGCGTCCCTTCCACTTTTTATGTCTGTCTCTCTCGCTCTTAGGCGGGCTAACCATGCCCGAGTGGAAGGGACGCGTGCCTCTCACTCGCTCTCATTGTAAGCGCATATATAGTTGAGTGGGAGAGAGACGCAAGGCATTCGGCGGGCCTCTCTCTCGTTCGGTGACTCATCGTAACGTTACCGAGCGTTACACTTTTTCATAAGTGACTCCCAGCCGCAACCTAATTTAAGACGTTGTCACGTCAAAATACTTCTAGAAGTGTGCTACAACAAAAATACGCATTTTACAATTTACTAGCCAATAGAGATTTGGGAAACAAAATAACTCCTTTTATATGACATCTCAAAAAGTGTTTAATTATAATTTTCTGTAATATTATCTATCTAGAACGATTGCAATAACGCTAGCTTTTTTTTGACGTGATAACGTCTTATAAATTGGTTGCGGCTGGGAGTCACTTATGAAAAAGTGTAACGCTCGGTAACGTTACGATGAGTCACCGAACGAGAGAGAGGCCCGCCGAATGCCTTGCGTCTCTCTCCCACTCAACTATGATCGGTCTGCCGCGCGCATTGTGCAATTTAATTATATTCATATCAATAAATATTCTACCGAGAAAAAGACGTTGTCACGTAAAATCTTCGCCCGTAAAACCGACTTTACAGGCAAAAAAAAAAAACGACTTTTTTGCGCGATTTTGCATCATGATACCAATGATACAGGAGTTACATGAACTAACGCAAAAATTCGTCTCACGGGAAACGTGTCAAATATTACTACGAGACTTTAAGCAATAAATATTTTATCAATAAAAACATTTTATATTATTTCGTTTAAAGCTCCCACGATATTTTGCCTGAATCAGACGTTTCCTTTTTCAATGTTCACAGGGTATGTATTTAAGTTAATCTAATAAATGAAAATAATAACGGTTGCTGGATAAACCGTGTATACTGATTTCTCAAAAGCTTTTAATGCTCATATGTGTTTTGTCAAGTATGTATACGGCGATCTTTTAAATAAAACAACAATGGGAGCGACCACCATCTTACTTGTCCCCCTGCCTGTGTTTCTTTCCCCAGTTCTCTGAAGGTTTCAATTTCCAAACTAGTGGTAGACTAATCGCAGTCAAAACTTGATAATAAAATAAATTAAAATTCAAAATAAAACAATTTTGATTCGAACAAATCCCAGATAGGTAATAAAAACAACTGTATTCAAGGCGAACACAAGAATTTATTAGTACCGTTAGGCTACAAACATAGAGCCAGCGGTTGTCGGGGCGGGAGGCCCTTGGCCCTCAGGCGTGCGGGGTGTTCAGGGCGTCACGGCTCACCCCGTTGCTCCGTCCCTCACGGAGCATAGGCGACGTCCGCCGTGGGGCGGACCCACACTAGTCCGGGTCGCGACCGAATCCGGCAAGGGACCACGCGACCCGCACCAATGTGTATTGGGACGCCGCAGTTTTTAGTGGGTAGGCCTCCAAGCCTTTACCGGGCACTCGGCCGGGTAGGGGCATGGAGGAGAGTCCCACATATCCATCGTGTTCTCCCGGCACGATGGAATGCCTAATGCCATTTACTGCTATAAAAAAAAAGCCTACATACATAGAAAAACAAAAACAAAGTAAGCGTGATGTAAAATGGTACACTTCATCTTTTGACGAGTTTCAAAATTATAAACTAGTATATTCTTATGAATTTATACAGATTTATATAATTTTGAACAGTAAGGAATGTTGGGCACATTCCTAATTAATAGTCTTATTAAAATGTGAAGGTGGTAGAAAATATTTGACGACCATTGTCTTAGTCGTCCTGTGATCACAGCTCCTGTAAAGGAGTCGAAACGTCAGGATTAAATATAAATTAAGCGCAAAATACGGCTGTGTGAACTTGGCACCCGACTTTGGAAAATTTCGTTTTTTTTATTTTTTTTCGAAAGATTTTGATTAGTAGTGGATAGTAGTGAAGTTATTTTCGTTAGTAGTAATGCCAAAAAAATAAAAAAAAATAGTAAAAAAATGTCATCCCCCGAAATTAGAAAAAATTGTTTTTTCCGACTGTTTCTCATAGATAGACGTTAGTAGTGGATTGTAGTGCAATTTTATTCGTTAGTAGTAAAATAGAAAAAATAAAAAAAAATAAAAATGTTTCGGAGCATTTTTAAAAAACTTTTTTATGGCGTAAATACTGTTTCAAGGCTTATATGATTACAACAAACGTTGGAATTGAGTAAGGGGGGTTCGTAGAGGTTAGTAGTGAAGGAATTTTTGATAGTAGTAAAGAAGAAAAATTACTAGGAGCACTTGAATTGAGTCAAACCTGTTTCGGAGCAATATTCATTGAATAAAATCTGTTTGAAGATAAATACGATTACTACAAACGTTGAAATTGAGTAAGAAGGGTTCGTAGAGGTTTGTAGTGAAAGAATTTTTGATAGTAGTAAAGAAAAAAAATTACTAGGAGCACTTGAATTGAGTCAAACCTATTTCGGAGCAATATTCATTGAATAAAATCTGTTTGAAGATAATTACGATTACTACAAACGTTGGAATTGAGTAAGAAGGGTTCGTAGAGGTTTGTAGTGAAAGAATTTTTGATAGTAGTAAAGAAAAAAAATTACTAGGAGCACTTGAATTGAGTCAAACCTGTTTCGAAGCAATATTCATTGAATTAAATCTGTTTGAAGATAAAAACGATTACTACAAACGTTGGAAATGAGTAAGAAGGGTTAGTAGAGGTTTGTAGTGAAAGAATTTTTGATAGTAGTAAAGAAAAAAAATTACTAGGAGCACTTGAATTGAGTCAAACCTGTTTCGGAGCAATATTCATGGAATAAAATCTGTTTGAAGATAAATACGATTACTACAAACGTTGAAATTGAGTAAGAAGGGTTCGTAGAGGTTTGTAGTGAAAGAATTTTTGATAGTAGTAGAGAAAAAAAATTACTAGGAGCACTTGAATTGAGTCAAACCTGTTTCGGAGCAATATTCATTGAATAAAATCTGTTTGAAGATAAATACGATTACTACAAACGTTGAAATTGAGTAAGAAGGGTTCGTAGAGGTTTGTAGTGAAAGAATTTTTGATAGTAGTAAAGAAAAAAAATTACTAGGAGCACTTGAATTGAGTCAAACCTGTTTCGGAGCAATATTCATTGAATAAAATCTGTTTGAAGATAAATACGATTACTACAAACGTTGGAATTGAGTAAGAAGGGTTCGTAGAGGTTTGTAGTGAAAGAATTTTTGATAGAAGTAAAGAAAAAAAATTACAAGGAGCACTTGAATTGAGTCAAACCTGTTTCGGAGCAATATTCATTGAATAAAATCTGTTTGAAGATAAATACGATTACTACAAACGTTGGAATTGAGGAAGAAGGGTTCGTAGAGGTTTGTAGTGAAAGAATTTTTGATAGTAGTAAAGAAAAAAAATTACTAGGAGCACTTGAATTGAGTCAAACCTGTTTCGGAGCAATATTCATTGAATAAAATCTGTTTGAAGATAAATACGATTACTACAAACGTTGGAATTGAGTGAGAAGGGTTCATAGAGGTTTGTAGTGAAAGAATTTTTGATAGTAGTAAAGAAAAAAAATTACTAGGAGCACTTGAATTGAGTCAAACCTGTTTCGGAGCAATATTCATGGAATAAAATCTGTTTGAAGATAAATACGATTACTACAAACGTTGAAATTGAGTAAGAAGGGTTCGTAGAGGTTTGTAGTGAAAGAATTTTTGATAGTAGTAAAGAAAAAAAATTACTAGGAGCACTTGAATTGAGTCAAACCTGTTTCGGAGCAATATTCATTGAATAAAATCTGTTTGAAGATAAATACGATTACTACAAACGTTGGAATTGAGTAAGAAGGGTTCGTAGAGGTTTGTAGTGAAAGAATTTTTGATAGTAGTAAAGAAAAAAAATTACTAGGAGCACTTGAATTGAGTCAAACCTGTTTCGGAGCAACATTCATTGAATAAAATCTGTTTGAAGATAAATACGATTACTACAAACGTTGGAATTGAGGAAGAAGGGTTCGTAGAGGTTTGTAGTGAAAGAATTTTTGATAGTAGTAAAGAAAAAAAATTACTAGGAGCACTTGAATTGAGTCAAACCTGTTTCGGAGCAATATTGATTGAATAAAATCTGTTTGAAGATAAATACGATTACTACAAACGTTGGAATTGAGTAAGAAGGGTTCGTAGAGGTTTGTAGTGAAAGAATTTTTGATAGTAGTAAAGAAAAAAAATTACTAGGAGCAGTTGAATTGAGTCAAACCTGTTTCGGAGCAATATTGATTGAATAAAATCTGTTTGAAGATAAATACGATTACTACAAACGTTGGAATTGAGTAAGAAGGGTTCGTAGAGGTTTTTAGTGAAAGATTTTTTGATAGTAGTAAAGAAAAAAAAATACTAGGAGCACTTGAATTGAGTCAAACCTGTTTCGGAGCAATATTGATTGAATAAAATCTGTTTGAAGATAAATACGATTACTACAAACGTTGGAATTGAGAAAGAAGGGTTCGTAGAGGTTTGTAGTGAAAGAATTTTTGATAGTAGTAAAGAAAAAAAATAACTAGGAGCACTTTAGTTGAATCAAACTTGTTTCGGAGCGATATTTCCTGGATAAAGTCTGTTTGAAGACGAATACGATTACTACAAACGTTAGAATTGACTAAGAGGGGTTCGCAGAGGTTTGTAGTGAAAGAATTTTTGATAGTAGTAAAGAAAAAAAATTACTAGGAGCACTTGAATTGAGTCAAACCTGTTTCGGAGCAATATTCATTGAATAAAATCTGTTTGAAGATAAATACGATTACTACAAACGTTGGAATTGACTAAGAAGTGTTCGTAGAGGTTTGTAGTGAAAGAATTTTTGATAGTAGTAAAGAAAAAAAATTACTAGGAGCACTTGAATTGAGTCAAACCTGTTTCGGAGCAATATTCATTGAATAAAATCTGTTTGAAGATAAATACGATTACTACAAACGTTGGAATTGACTAAGAAGTGTTCGTAGAGGTTTGTAGTGAAAGAATTTTTGATAGTAGTAAAGAAAAAAAATTACTAGGAGCACTTGAATTGAGTCAAACTGGTTTCGGAGCAATATTCATTGAATAAAATCTGTTTGAAGATAAATACGATTACTACAAACGTTGGAATTGAGTAAGAAGGGTTCGTAGAGGTTTGTAGTGAAATAATTTTTTATAGTAGTAAAAAAAAAAAATCACTAGGAGCACTTGAATTGAGTCAAACCTGTTTCGGAGCAATATTCATTGAATTAAATCTGTTTGAAGATAAATACGATTACTACAAAGGTTGGAATTGAGTAAGATGGGTTCGTAGAGGTTTGTAGTGAAAGAATTTTTGATAGTAGTAAAGAAAAAAAATTACTAGGAGCACTTGAATTGAGTCAAACCTGTTTCGGAGCAATATTTCCTGGATAAAGTCTGTTTGAAGACGAATACGATTACTACAAACGTTAGAATTGACTAAGAGGGGTTCGCAGAGGTTTGTAGTGAAAGAATTTTTGATAGTAGTAAAGAAAAAAAATTACTAGCAGCACTTCAATTGAGTCAAACCTGTTTCGGAGCAATATTCATTGAATAAAATCTGTTTGAAGATAAATACGATTACTACAAACGTTGGAATTGACTAAGAAGTGTTCGTAGAGGTTTGTAGTGAAAGAATTTTTGATAGTAGTAAAGAAAAAAAATTACTAGGAGCACTTGAATTGAGTCAAACCTGTTTCGGAGCAATATTCATTGAATAAAATCTGTTTGAAGATAAATACGATTACTACAAACGTTGGAATTGACTAAGAAGTGTTCGTAGAGGTTTGTAGTGAAAGAATTTTTGATAGTAGTAAAGAAAAAAAATTACTAGGAGCACTTGAATTGAGTCAAACTGGTTTCGGAGCAATATTCATTGAATAAAATCTGTTTGAAGATAAATACGATTACTACAAACGTTGGAATTGAGTAAGAAGGGTTCGTAGAGGTTTGTAGTGAAAGAATTTTTGATAGTAGTAAAGAAAAAAAATCACTAGGAGCACTTGAATTGAGTCAAACCTGTTTCGGAGCAATATTCATTGAATAAAATCTGTTTGAAAATAAATACGATTACTACAAACGTTGGAATTGAGTAAGAAGGGTTCGTAGAGGTTTGTAGTGAAAGAATTTTTGATAGTAGTAAAGAAAAAAAATTACTAGGAGCACTTGAATTGAGTCAAACCTGTTTCGGAGCAATATTCATTGAATAAAATCTGTTTGAAGATAAATACGATTACTACAAACGTTGGAATTGAGAAAGAAGGGTTCGTAGAGGTTTGTAGTGAAAGAATTTTTGATAGTAGTAAAGAAAAAAAATAACTAGGAGCACTTGAGTTGAATCAAACTTGTTTCGGAGCGATATTTCCTGGATAAAGTCTGTTTGAAGACGAATACGATTACTACAAACGTTAGAATTGACTAAGAGGGGTTCGCAGAGGTTTGTAGTGAAAGAATTTTTGATAGTAGTAAAGAAAAAAAATCACTAGGAGCACTTGAATTGAGTCAAACCTGTTTCGGAGCAATATTCATTGAATAAAATCTGTTTGAAGATAAATACGATTACTACAAACGTTGGAATTGAGTAAGAAGGGTTCGTAGAGGTTTGTAGTGAAATAATTTTTGATAGTAGTAAAGAAAAAAAATTACTAGGAGCACTTGAATTGAGTCAAACCTGTTTCGGAGCAATATTCATGGAATAAAATCTGTTTGAAGATAAATACGATTACTACAAACGTTGAAATTGGGTAAGAAGGGTTCGTAGAGGTTTGTAGTGAAAGAATTTTTGATAGTAAAGAAAAAAAATTACTAGGAGCACTTGAATTGAGTCAAACCTGTTTCGGAGCAATATTCATTGAATAAAATCTGTTTGAAGATAAATACGATTACTACAAACGTTGGAATTGAGTAAGAAGGGTTCGTAGAGGTTTGTAGTGAAAGAATTTTTGATAGTAGTAAAGAAAAAAAATTACTAGGAGCACTTGAATTGAGTCAAACCTGTTTCGGAGCAACATTCATTGAATAAAATCTGTTTGAAGATAAATACGATTACTACAAACGTTGGAATTGAGTAAGAAGGGTTCATAGAGGTTTGTAGTGAAAGAATTTTTGATAGTAGTAAAGAAAAAAAATTACTAGGAGCACTTGAATTGAGTCAAACCTGTTTCGGAGCAATATTCATGGAATAAAATCTGTTTGAAGATAAATACGATTACTACAAACGTTGAAATTGGGTAAGAAGGGTTCGTAGAGGTTTGTAGTGAAAGAATTTTTGATAGTAGTAAAGAAAAAAAATCACTAGGAGCACTTGAATTGAGTCAAACCTGTTTCGGAGCAATATTCATTGAATAAAATCTGTTTGAAGATAAATACGATTACTACAAACGTTGGAATTGAGTAAGAAGGGTTCGTAGAGGTTTGTAGTGAAAGAATTTTTGATAGTAGTAAAGAAAAAAAATTACTAGGAGCACTTGAATTGAGTCAAACCTGTTTCGGAGCAACATTCATTGAATAAAATCTGTTTGAAGATAAATACGATTACTACAAACGTTGGAATTGAGTAAGAAGGGTTCGTAGAGGTTTGTAGTGAAAGAATTTTTGATAGTAGTAAAGAAAAAAAATCACTAGGAGCACTTGAATTGAGTCAAACCTGTTTCGGAGCAATATTCATTGAATAAAATCTGTTTGAAGATAAATACGATTACTACAAACGTTGGAATTGACTAAGAAGGGTTCGTAGAGGTTTGTAGTGAAAGAATTTTTGATAGTAGTAAAGAAAAAAAATAACGAGGAGCACTTGAATAGAGTCAAACCTGTTTCGGAGCAATATTCATTGAATAAAATCTGTTTGAAGATAAATACGATTACTACAAACGTTGGAATTGAGTAAGAAGGGTTTGTAGAGGTTTGTAGTGAAAGAATTTTTGATAGTAGTAAAGAAAAAAAATTACTAGGAGCACTTGAATTGAGTCAAACCTGTTTCGGAGCAATATTCATTGAATAAAATCTGTTTGAAGATAAATACGATTACTACAAACGTTGAAATTGAGTAAGAAGGGTTCGTAGAGGTTTGTAGTGAAAGAATTTTTGATAGTAGTAAAGAAAAAAAATTACTAGGAGCACTTGAATTGAGTCAAACCTGTTTCGGAGCAATATTCATTGAATAAAATCTGTTTGAAGATAAATACGATTACTACAAACGTTGGAATTGACTAAGAAGTGTTCGTAGAGGTTTGTAGTGAAAGAATTTTTGATAGTAGTAAAGAAAAAAAATTACTAGGAGCACTTGAATTGAGTCAAACCTGTTTCGGAGCAATATTCATTGAATAAAATCTGTTTGAAGATAAATACGATTACTACAAACGTTGGAATTGACTAAGAAGTGTTCGTAGAGGTTTGTAGTGAAAGAATTTTTGATAGTAGTAAAGAAAAAAAATTACTAGGAGCACTTGAATTGAGTCAAACTGGTTTCGGAGCAATATTCATTGAATAAAATCTGTTTGAAGATAAATACGATTACTACAAACGTTGGAATTGAGTAAGAAGGGTTCGTAGAGGTTTGTAGTGAAAGAATTTTTGATAGTAGTAAAGAAAAAAAATCACTAGGAGCACTTGAATTGAGTCAAACCTGTTTCGGAGCAATATTCATTGAATAAAATCTGTTTGAAGATAAATACGATTACTACAAACGTTGGAATTGAGTAAGAAGGGTTCGTAGAGGTTTGTAGTGAAAGAATTTTTGATAGTAGTAAAGAAAAAAAATTACTAGGAGCACTTGAATTGAGTCAAACCTGTTTCGGAGCAATATTCATTGAATAAAATCTGTTTGAAGATAAATACGATTACTACAAACGTTGGAATTGAGAAAGAAGGGTTCGTAGAGGTTTGTAGTGAAAGAATTTTTGATAGTAGTAAAGAAAAAAAATAACTAGGAGCACTTGAATTGAGTCAAACTGGTTTCGGAGCAATATTCATTGAATAAAATCTGTTTGAAGATAAATACGATTACTACAAACGTTGGAATTGAGTAAGAAGGGTTCGTAGAGGTTTGTAGTGAAATAATTTTTTATAGTAGTAAAAAAAAAAATCACTAGGAGCACTTGAATTGAGTCAAACCTGTTTCGGAGCAATATTCATTGAATTAAATCTGTTTGAAGATAAATACGATTACTACAAACGTTGGAATTGAGTAAGAAGGGTTCGTAGAGGTTTGTAGTGAAAGAATTTTTGATAGAAGTAAAGAAAAAAAATTACAAGGAGCACTTGAATTGAGTCAAACCTGTTTCGGAGCAATATTCATTGAATTAAATCTGTTTGAAGATAAATACGATTACTACAAACGTTGGAATTGACTAAGAAGGGTTCCTAGAGGTTTGTAGTGAAAGAATTTTTGATAGTAGTAAAGAAAAAAAATTACTAGGAGCACTTGAATTGAGTCAAACCTGTTTCGGAGCAATATTCATTGAATAAAATCTGTTTGAAGATAAATACGATTACTACAAACGTTGGAATTGAGTAAGAAGGGTTCGTAGAGGTTTGTAGTGAAAGAATTTTTGATAGTAGTAAAGAAAAAAAATTACTAGGAGCACTTGAATTGAGTCAAACCTGTTTCGGAGCAATATTCATTGAATAAAATCTGTTTGAAGATAAATACGATTACTACAAACGTTGGAATTGAGAAAGAAGGGTTCGTAGAGGTTTGTAGTGAAAGAATTTTTGATAGTAGTAAAGAAAAAAAAAAACTAGGAGCACTTTAGTTGAATCAAACTTGTTTCGGAGCGATATTTCCTGGATAAAGTCTGTTTGAAGACGAATACGATTACTACAAACGTTAGAATTGACTAAGAGGGGTTCGCAGAGGTTTGTAGTGAAAGAATTTTTGATAGTAGTAAAGAAAAAAAATTACTAGGAGCACTTGAATTGAGTCAAACCTGTTTCGAAGCAATATTGATTGAATAAAATCTGTTTGAAGATAAATACGATTACTACAAACGTTGGAATTGAGTAAGAAGGGTTCGTAGAGGTTTGTAGTGAAAGAATTTTTGATTGTAGTTAAGAAAACAAATTACTAGGAGCACTTGAATTGAGTCAAACCTGTTTCGGAGCAATATTCATTGAATAAAATCTGTTTGAAGATAATTACGATTACTACAAACGTTGGAATTGAGAAAGAACCGTGTCTGGGTGGTAAGGGTACCCTCCGAACTTCACACCAGTGGGACACGCCCCCCCTCACCCCCCCTCCCCCTCTCCCCGAATTTTCAAACCTCGATATCTCAAGCAATACTGATCAGACAGGGGTGTGCGACCCCTCATTTTGTAGGTTTTTTTACGACGCACCTTGCCCCGACAGAATTTTGATAATCCGCGAAAAATTATATTTTTGGAAAAAAATTTGTTTTTTTTTTAAATTATACTTTTTTAGGCGCGTTATGAAAAAACGTTAAGAGCGAAATTTTAAGATGCGCGCGCATCACTGTGTCACAAAATTATCATGTTGAAGTTGGCCGCAAAAGCGACATAGAATAAACCAGCAGGATCTTCAAACAGACTTTATCGAGAAAATATCACTCCAAAACAAGTTTGATTCAACTAAAGTGCTCCTAGTATTTTTTTTCTTTACTACTATCAGAAATTCTTTCACTACAAACCTCTACGAACCCTTCTTACTCAATTCCAACGTTTGTAGTAATCGTATTTATCTTCAAACAGATTTTATTCAATGAATATTGCTCCGAAACAGGTTTGACTCAATTCAAGTGCTCCTAGTAATTTTTTTTCTTTACTACTATCAAAAATTCTTTCACTACAAACCTCTACGAACCCTTCTTAGTCAATTCCAACGTTTGTAGTAATCGTATTTATCTTCAAACAGATTTAATTCAATGAATATTGCTCCGAAACAGGTTTGACTCAATTCAACTGCTCCTAGTGATTTTTTTTCTTTACTACTATCAAAAATTCTTTCACTACAAACCTCTACGAACCCTTCTTACTCAATTCCAACGTTTGTAGTAATCGTATTTATCTTCAAACAGATTTTATTCAATGAATATTGCTCCGAAACAGGTTTGACTCTATTCAAGTGCTCCTCGTTATTTTTTTTCTTTACTACTATCAAAAATTCTTTCACTACAAGCCTCTACGAACCCTTCTTAGTCAATTCCAACGTTTGTAGTAATCGTATTTATCTTCAAACAGATTTTATTCAATGAATATTGCTCCGAAACAGGTTTGACTCAATTCAACTGCTCCTAGTGATTTTTTTTCTTTACTACTATCAAAAATTCTTTCACTACAAACCTCTACGAACCCTTCTTACTCAATTCCAACGTTTGTAGTAATCGTATTTATCTTCAAACAGATTTTATTCAATGAATATTGCTCCGAAACAGGTTTGACTCAATTCAAGTGCTCCTAGTGATTTTTTTTCTTTACTACTTTCAAAAATTCTTTCACTACAAACCTCTACGAACCCTTCTTACTCAATTCCAACGTTTGTAGTAATCGTATTTATCTTCAAACAGATTTTATTCAATGAATATTGCTCCGAAACAGGTTTGACTCAATTCAAGTGCTCCTAGTGATTTTTTTTCTTTACAACTATCAAAAATTCTTTCACTACAAACCTCTACGAACACTTCTTACTCAATTCCAACGTTTGTAGTAATCGTATTTATCTTCAAACAGATTTTATTCAATGAATATTGCTCCGAAACAGGTTTGACTCAATTCAGGTGCTCCTAGTAATTTTTTTCTTTACTACTATCAAAAATTATTTCACTACAAACCTCTACGAAACCTTCTTACTCAATTCCAACGTTTGTAGTAATCGTATTTATCTTCAAACAGATTTTATTCAATGAATATTGCTCCGAAACAGGTTTGACTCAATTCAAGTGCTCCTAGTAATTTTTTTTCTTTACTACTATCAAAAATTCTTTCACTACAAACCTCTAGGAACCCTTCTTAGTCAATTCCAACGTTTGTAGTAATCGTATTTATCTTCAAACAGATTTAATTCAATGAATATTGCTCCGAAACAGGTTTGACTCAATTCAAGTGCTCCTAGTGATTTTTTTTCTTTACTACTATAAAAAATTCTTTCACTACAAACCTCTACAAACCCTTCTTACTCAATTCCAACGTTTGTAGTAATCGTATTTATCTTCAAACAGATTTTATTCAATGAATATTGCTCCGAAACAGGTTTGACTCTATTCAAGTGCTCCTCGTTATTTTTTTTCTTTACTACTATCAAAAATTCTTTCACTACAAACCTCTACGAAACCTTCTTACTCAATTCCAACGTTTGTAGTAATCGTATTTATCTTCAAACAGATTTTATTCAATGAATATTGCTCCGAAACAGGTTTGACTCAATTCAAGTGCTCCTAGTAATTTTTTTTCTTTACTACTATCAAAAATTCTTTCACTACAAACCTCTAGGAACCCTTCTTAGTCAATTCCAACGTTTGTAGTAATCGTATTTATCTTCAAACAGATTTAATTCAATGAATATTGCTCCGAAACAGGTTTGACTCAATTCAAGTGCTCCTAGTGATTTTTTTTCTTTACTACTATCAAAAATTCTTTCACTACAAACCTCTACAAACCCTTCTTACTCAATTCCAACGTTTGTAGTAATCGTATTTATCTTCAAACAGATTTTATTCAATGAATATTGCTCCGAAACAGGTTTGACTCTATTCAAGTGCTCCTCGTTATTTTTTTTCTTTACTACTATCAAAAATTCTTTCACTACAAACCTCTACGAACCCTTCTTACTCAATTCCAACGTTTGTAGTAATCGTATTTATCTTCAAACAGATTTTATTCAATGAATATTGCTCCGAAACAGGTTTGACTCAATTCAAGTGCTCCTAGTGATTTTTTTTCTTTACTACTATCAAAAATTCTTTCACTACAAACCTCTAGGAACCCTTCTTAGTCAATTCCAACGTTTGTAGTAATCGTATTTATCTTCAAACAGATTTTATTCAATGAATGTTGCTCCGAAACAGGTTTGACTCAATTCAAGTGCTCCTAGTAATTTTTTTTCTTTACTACTATCAAAAATTCTTTCACTACAAACCTCTACGAACCCTTCTTACTCAATTCCAACGTTTGTAGTAATCGTATTTATCTTCAAACAGATTTTATTCAATGAATATTGCTCCGAAACAGGTTTGACTCAATTCAAGTGCTCCTAGTAATTTTTTTTCTTTACTACTATCAAAAATTCTTTCACTACAAACCTCTACGAACCCTTCTTACCCAATTTCAACGTTTGTAGTAATCGTATTTATCTTCAAACAGATTTTATTCCATGAATATTGCTCCGAAACAGGTTTGACTCAATTCAAGTGCTCCTAGTAATTTTTTTTCTTTACTACTATCAAAAATTCTTTCACTACAAACCTCTATGAACCCTTCTCACTCAATTCCAACGTTTGTAGTAATCGTATTTATCTTCAAACAGATTTTATTCAATGAATATTGCTCCGAAACAGGTTTGACTCAATTCAAGTGCTCCTAGTAATTTTTTTTCTTTACTACTATCAAAAATTCTTTCACTACAAACCTCTACGAACCCCCCTTACTAAATTCCAACGTTTGTAGTAATCGTATTTATCTTCAAACAGATTTTATTCAATGAATATTGCTCCGAAACAGGTTTGACTCAATTCAAGTGCTCCTAGTGATTTTTTTTCTTTACTACTATCAAAAATTCTTTCACTACACACCTCTTCGAACCCTTCTTTCTCAATTCCAACGTTTGTAGTAATCGTATTTATCTTCAAACAGATTTTATTCAATGAATATTGCTCCGAAACAGGTTTGACTCAATTCAAGTGCTCCTAGTAATTTTTTTTCTTTACTACTATCAAAAATTCTTTCACTACAAACCTCTACGAACCCTTCGTACTCAATTCCAACGTTTGTAGTAATCGTATTTATCTTCAAACAGATTTTATTCAATGAATATTGCTCCGAAACAGGTTTGACTCAATTCAACTGCTCCTAGTGATTTTTTTCCTTTACTACTATCAAAAATTCTTTCACTACAAACCTCTACGAACCCTTCTTACTCAATTCCAACGTTTGTAGTAATCGTATTTATCTTCAAACAGATTTTATTCAATGAATATTGCTCCGAAACCAGTTTGACTCAATTCAAGTGCTCCTAGTAATTTTTTTTCTTTACTACTATCAAAAATTCTTTCACTACAAACCTCTACGAACACTTCTTAGTCAATTCCAACGTTTGTAGTAATCGTATTTATCTTCAAACAGATTTTATTCAATGAATATTGCTCCGAAACAGGTTTGACTCAATTCAAGTGCTCCTAGTGATTTTTTTTCTTTACTACTATCAAAAATTCTTTCACTACAAACCTCTACGAACACTTCTTACTCAATTCCAACGTTTGTAGTAATCGTATTTATCTTCAAACAGATTATATTCAATGAATATTGCTCCGAAACAGGTTTGACTCAATTCAGGTGCTCCTAGTAATTTTTTTTCTTTACTACTATCAAAAAATATTTCACTACAAACCTCTACGAACCCTTCTTACTCAATTCCAACGTTTGTAGTAATCGTATTTATCTTCAAACAGATTTTATTCAATGAATATTGCTCCGAAACAGGTTTGACTCAATTCAAGTGCTCCTCGTTATTTTTTTTCTTTACTACTATCAAAAATTCTTTCACTACAAACCTCTACGAACCCTTCTTAGTCAATTCCAACGTTTGTAGTAATCGTATTTATCTTCAAACAGATTTTATTCAATGAATATTGCTCCGAAACAGGTTTGACTCAATTCAAGTGCTCCTAGTGATTTTTTTTCTTTACTACTATCAAAAATTCTTTCACTACAAACCTCTACGAACACTTCTTACTCAATTCCAACGTTTGTAGTAATCGTATTTATCTTCAAACAGATTATATTCAATGAATATTGCTCCAAAACAGGTTTGACTCAATTCAGGTGCTCCTAGTAATTTTTTTTCTTTACTACTATCAAAAAATATTTCACTACAAACCTCTACGAACCCTTCTTACTCAATTCCAACGTTTGTAGTAATCGTATTTATCTTCAAACAGATTTTATTCAATGAATATTGCTCCGAAACAGGTTTGACTCAATTCAAGTGCTCCTAGTAATTTTTTTTCTTTACTACTATCAAAAATTCTTTCACTACAAACCTCTACGAACCCTTCTTAGTCAATTCCAACGTTTGTAGTAATCGTATTTATCTTCAAACAGATTTAATTCAATGAATATTGCTCCGAAACAGGTTTGACTCAATTCAACTGCTCCTAGTGATTTTTTTTCTTTACTACTATCAATAATTCTTTCACTACAAACCTCTACAAACCCTTCTTACTCAATTCCAACGTTTGTAGTAATCGTATTTATCTTCAAACAGATTATATTCAATGAATATTGCTCCGAAACAGGTTTGACTCTATTCAAGTGCTCCTCGTTATTTTTTTTCTTTACTACTATCAAAAATTCTTTCACTACAAACCTCTACGAACCCTTCTTAGTCAATTCCAACGTTTGTAGTAATCGTATTTATCTTCAAACAGATTTTATTCAATGAATATTGCTCCGAAACAGGTTTGACTCAATTCAAGTGCTCCTAGTGATTTTTTTTCTTTACTACTATCAAAAATTCTTTCACTACAAACCTCTACGAACCCTTCTTACTCAATTCCAACGTTTGTAGTAATCGTATTTATCTTCAAACAGATTTTATTCAATGAATGTTGCTCCGAAACAGGTTTGACTCAATTCAAGTGCTCCTAGTAATTTTTTTTCTTTACTACTATCAAAAATTCTTTCACTACAAACCTCTACGAACCCTTCTTACTCAATTCCAACGTTTGTAGTAATCGTATTTATCTTCAAACAGATTTTATTCAATGAATATTGCTCCGAAACAGGTTTGACTCAATTCAAGTGCTCCTAGTAATTTTTTTTTCTTTACTACTATCAAAAATTCTTTCACTACAAACCTCTACGAACCCTTCTTACCCAATTTCAACGTTTGTAGTAATCGTATTTATCTTCAAACAGATTTTATTCCATGAATATTGCTCCGAAACAGGTTTGTCTCAATTCAAGTGCTCCTAGTAATTTTTTTTCTTTACTACTATCAAAAATTCTTTCACTACAAACCTCTATGAACCCTTCTCACTCAATTCCAACGTTTGTAGTAATCGTATTTATCTTCAAACAGATTTTATTCAATGAATATTGCTCCGAAACAGGTTTGACTCAATTCAAGTGCTCCTAGTAATTTTTTTTCTTTACTACTATCAAAAATTCTTTCACTACAAACCTCTACGAACCCTTCTTCCTCAATTCCAACGTTTGTAGTAATCGTATTTATCTTCAAACAGATTTTATTCAATGAATATTGCTCCGAAACAGGTTTGACTCAATTCAAGTGCTCCTAGTAATTTTTTTTCTTTACTACTATCAAAAATTCTTTCACTACAAACCTCTACGAACCCTTCTTACTCAATTTCAACGTTTGTAGTAATCGTATTTATCTTCAAACAGATTTTATTCAATGAATATTGCTCCGAAACAGGTTTGACTCAATTCAAGTGCTCCTAGTAATTTTTTTTCTTTACTACTATCAAAAATTCCTTCACTACTAACCTCTACGAACCCCCCTTACTCAATTCCAACGTTTGTTGTAATCATATAAGCCTTGAAACAGTATTTACGCCATAAAAAAGTTTTTTAAAAATGCTCCGAAACATTTTTATTTTTTTTTATTTTTTCTATTTTACTACTAACGAATAAAATTGCACTACAATCCACTACTAACGTCTATCTATGAGAAACAGTCGGAAAAAACAATTTTTTCTAATTTCGGGGGATGACATTTTTTTACTATTTTTTTTTATTTTTTTGGCATTACTACTAACGAAAATAACTTCACTACTATCCACTACTAATCAAAATCTTTCGAAAAAAAATAAAAAAAACGAAATTTTCCAAAGTCGGGTGCCAAGTTCACACAGCCGCAAAATACTCTTAATCAGTTGTTTTTATAAAGGGGTAATATGCGCGGAAGTGAAAGAACTTAATATGGCGACCTGCTAAAATTGGTTGAATCCTACGTTATTAACCGTAGCTAGGCCTACTTCTCTCTGCCCTCTTTTGAGTACTTCAAGGACTTCACTTACGACGCTTTTTTTCCCTTTACATTAATGATGACCGTTCCTTTTGTGATACTCCATGTCTACAGTAAACTGACGATATTAAGATATTCAGATTTATTGTATGTATCTTTGCTTTGATTGATTGCCTCAATCTTGAGACTAGCTTGACTTTTGGTGAATTTTGCTTCGATTTTCAACTGTATCTCAATCCTGATAAGTGTTATACAATAACGTTTACACGTCAATGAAGTCAAATTGTTTACAGTTACTTGCCTAATAGTTGGACGTGTAGTATTAGTCATAACCTTGGATTGAAAGTTACTATTCAATATTCATGTAATATATTTATAAAGGCTTTATACCTTATCAGGTGGCTCTTACTTTCAGATTATCTCATCTCACATATTATATTATGCATATGTGCGCAATGTTTTAGAATTTGGATGAACATTGGGAGTCCTAGATATAACTTTTACTTTGAAAAACTGGTTGGTTGCCTGTAAAGTCGGTATACGGGCGAAAGTTTTACGTGACAACGACTTTGAGTGGTAAAATAATTTTAATGTGAATATTCATTCGTATAGTAGGAAGAAGGATGAAATAATAGTAACAATTTAAAACATTTATTTATACAAAGAATTATATTTAAAACATTAATTTATAGGCACGCGTCCCTTCCACTTTTTATGTCTGTCTCTCTCGCTCTTAGGCGGGCTAACCATGCCCGAGTGGAAGGGACGCGTGCCTCTCACTCGCTCTCATTGTAAGCGCATATATAGTTGAGTGGGAGAGAGACGCAAGGCATTCGGCGGGCCTCTCTCTCGTTCGGTGACCCATCGTAACGTTACCGAGCGTTACACTTTTTCATAAGTGACTCCCAGCCGCAACCTAATTTAAGACGTTGTCACGTCAAAAAATTCGAAACATATTTCTTAGGTTACTTGACTATCTAAGTTATGAGGCCAAAGACTTTCCTTTTTTTCTTTAACAAATAACGTATTTGTTACGACGTTATATTTTTATGCAAAACTATCAATACTGTGGTTGAGTCCACTACTTTATGAAAATAAAACGTTATTTAGTTAGTTCACGCGTTTCTTCACGTTCCACAAAAATATTTTAAATTTGTTCTTGTCGAACTGACCATGCTCAAACTCGTTTGTTATTTGCTCTTGTAATTATTATTATCGTTATATATTTCGATCGAATGGCCTGTAGATGTGTTTAAACCGCGTCCATTGACCGCGTCACTTCTCTTGTTGCAGGTGCGGGTTCGGTGAGGGCGCGCGATGGGTGGTGTGCGGCGGTCGACGGTCGCCGCGCTCGCCGCCCTCGCCGCGCTCCTGCTGCTGCTGCTGGCGCGCCTGCCGCCGCCTGCGCGTCCGCGCGCCCCCGCCCCCGCGCGGCTGCTCCCCCCTCCGGCTCCGTCGTCCCCCTCTGCCCCCTCGCCTCCCTCGCCACACACGCCCAACGCGACCGCCCCTGCGCCGCCTAAGCCCGCCGCTTCCGCGCCGCCGCCCCCGCCGCCCCGCTCGGCCCCCCCGCCCCCCTCGCCGGCTCCCGCTCAGCCCGAGCCGGCCTCGCAGCCGCAGCCCGTGCTGACTCGCGACGTGTACGTGGCGGGCCACGAGCGGCCGCACCCCGAGCTGTGTCCAGCGCTGGGCGCGCGTCTTAAGCTTGTTATTCTGGTGACGTCGGCGCCCTCGCACAGAGCGGCGCGCGACGCGGTGCGACTGACGTGGGGCCACTTCGGCGCGCGCTCCGACGTGGCGCTCGCGTTCGTGCTGGGCGCGCCTCCGCCGCAGCTGCGCGCCGCGCTCGAGGCGGAGGACGCGCTGTACAACGACCTCGTGGTCGGCCGCTCCGTCGACTCGTACTCGAACATGACGCTCAAGACGCTCTCGATGCTCGAGTGGATGGACACGTACTGTCCGCGAGCGCCGCGCCTGCTCAAGACGGACGACGACATGTTCATCAACGTGCCGCGGCTGCTCGCATTCGCGGCGGCGCCCGAGCGCACCAACGCCACGCTCACCGTGTGGGGCAAGGTGATCCGCAAGTCGCTGCCGAAGCGCACGACGCGCTCCAAGTACTACGTGTCGCCGGTTCAGTTCCCCGGCAAGGTGTTCCCCGACTTCGCGACGGGCCCCGCGTACCTGGTGACCGCGGACGCCATCCGTCCATTACTGGCCGCGGCGCCCGCAGAGCGCTACCTGCGCCTCGAGGACGTGTTCGTGACGGGGGTGCTGGCCGACAAGCTGCGCATCAAGAGGCGGCACGTGACCGAGTTCTACAACAAGAAGCTGGCGCTGCACCCGTGCGCCGTGCAGCGCGCCATCTCCATACACATGGTGCGCTACCACGAGCAGTTCGAGCTGTGGCGGCGGCTCCTCGACGGGAAGACCAAATGCACCTAGGGCGCCCTCCTCCCCCTGTTTTGTGCTAAAGTTTTATTTTTGGAACGTTTTATTTTTGGGATTTTTTTTACATAGAGTAAAAGTGTGCGCATCGAACGAGACGTCCGAACAAAAGAAAGAATGTAATCGACTCTCGCGATCGCAAGTTGTGCAATCGGAAGGCGAACATAACATATAAGAGATCCGATTTATATTGTACCTCGTGATATTTTATTTTAATATGATGGAATACTCAGAAACCGTGACACGATTATTTTTGTACGTACTCATTTTATGTCTAATCTGAAACGAGTGATTTGTAAATTGTGTACTATGACATCACTTTTGATAGCCCCAGCGCTTAAGTACAAAGGGCGCCTCGTGCCTCATCCAGGGCGCTTGGACGTACTCACCTCACTGTTTACCGTAGATGCATGCGGTCAGTAATCCTACTAAAGTAAGGAAAGCACACTGCAATAATATGTTTCGGCCTGTAAAGATTCTACGCACCCGAAATTATTGTTGATTAGTTCTATATAAAAAAAAACAGTTATGTAATCATCTTCGAGCTCTACTTTACAGATTTTTTCTGTAAAATCCGTTGATTTTACATCTGTAAAGTAGAGCTCGAAGATCGAAAACTCCAGTTTTTTTTAAGTTCCCCAACATTTGCATATTGTAAATCGGGTATATTTTGCACACATTTTTGAAAATTAACAAAAACGTTTTATAGATACATCAATTTTTTTTATTTCGGTGTAAAGTTAATTTAGGCGTAAGACAATGTCACACCTCAGCTTTCAAAGATTATACAAGGTTGAACTTAAGAGGGGCAAATATTTCATTTAGAATATATTAACCTGACCAGGGTACCAATTCCCTTCATATAAAATGCAATTAACTTATTAAATTGCCTAGTCAATGGTTTTAAATGGAGATCGTTTGCAGATTAATGCCTCATTTTCCTTTTCAATTGCTTCTTCTAACTATTTGAAATGATTTGATAATTTCGATATATTTTCATCAGAATCAGGAGCTTTGAAACGCCTTGTATTTGAGTCCCCAAAAATTATTTTCAATTAATTAACTTCCTTAAAAATGGCTTTGTGTGCACCTGACGATGTTGATCTTGCATGGTCTTCTCTTTGGTCTTCTTTAGTTTTCCTGAAAAGATGTCACCACTTTGAACCTTGTTTCAATTAAAAATTATCTAATACTATTAATTACGCCCGCTCTATATGTGTGACGAGTGAGTCGTTCCAAAAATGGGGGTTATAGAACATGGGTAAGTGCCAAGCTTTCTAAATCCGCAATGTAAATTAATTCTCACTTTTACATTCAGTTACTTTGGGAAAAGTGATATTTTTTATATAAATGCATGATTTCTGACAGTAGAACTTTCGCCCTATTTTGTCAAGATTTGTCACCAATGCTTCTTAACTGGTCAGAACACTGCCACATTGAGAAAATAAGTTAAATGAGTGATTCCACTAAGCAAACAGACCAAGTATACGTCGTGCTCCTTGAATTTGAAGACAAATTGCCTCCAATAAGCACAGTTTTTCCCAACTGTTTTTCAATTTTGGCAACATCATACTTGCAATCACTCCAAAAAAATCATAAATATTTTAATAGTAGTGTGAGAACTAAGCAATAAATGGCCCTGAATATTTTTAGTGGTAGTGCAAAGTATACTTTATTTACGGTATTATCATTCTTATTTGAAATTTATAGCTTCTATATTAACCTATTTTAATCTTGGTGTATTGGCAGTTGATAGCCCACGTAAGATTGGCAGCCCTTTTTATTTGTACAATGGATGGGATAGTATTGCTGGCTATCATAATTTATAAGAGCGGTAGAGTTAAATGTATTTGACGTGTTAAATCAACTTCGTTGTAGACTTAGGTCATGTTCTACACAATGTGATATTTCATGGGTAGTCCTGGATGATGGCACTCAACGCGCTGAGTCGCAAATTGCGTCTCGACGGTTCATACGCGTGCTGATGATTATAGTTTTTTCATATTTTCTTAGTCTTTCCGAAGTACTTAAGTTCTTCCATTAGTAGAAAATACTGGTTTTTAGTATCATGTTTATCTTGTGTTCTGATGTTATGTATTTGTGTAATAGATGTCCTGAAATTGGTATTGTTTTTAGAATGTATTGCTTCTTAATGTCAGCCAACAACTTTACTTTTACAACTGTATATAACAATACGATTTTTTTTTATAGATGATGTTCTTAAACTTTGTTGTTTAAGCTGTTCATGAATTTGCGAAGTACCCGCAGGGGCCGTCGCGCGCTTCCGACGGGCGCCATATTGTGCCAGAAGGTTGTAAATATTGTACTATGATATATACATGTGCGTCTATAAGTGTGTTCTTTTATTTATACCTTTTATCAATGGCGCGAAAATCTTCTTTTCTTCTTATATATAAAAATCGATTGACGTTCTTTAGTCTCACATAAACTCTTAAAGTAATCGATGGATTGCAACGAAGTAAATTGTTATGCGGATGCCAGAGACGGTTTCAATGAATTGTAAAAAGAGCATGGCAAATGTAAGCATGTAGAAAATCAAACTAGCAGAGTAACAGCAAAAGGTTATTTCTCGTCCACAAACCGAAGTATAATGCCTTAATTGACAGCAAGACAAACCTTGTATAGCATCGAATAGTAAGGAAAACCTTACCTTGACAAATAACCGTTTGGTGCAACGGTAGCGATCCTACCTTTCGCACCGATGGTCCTGGGTTCGAGTCCCCGAAGGGGCAGATGTTTGTGTGATGAATACGAGGATTTGTACCTGAGTCATGGGTATCTATATATATTTCTATAATTATTACATATCTATGTATAATATATGTATACCTATCGGTTACCCTAGTATCCATAATACAAGCCTTACAGTGCTTACTTTGGGCAGAGGTAATTGGTGTGAATGTAAGAAATATTATTATGCTTATTACTAGCTGACCCGGCCACGCATTACTGTATCATAAAAAAATATAAGAACTGTTATTCTTAGGCTTATAGTAACAAACACAAAGTATTGTCATAATATAATTAGTTATCCTATACCAATCTCAGCGCACGATCAGTCACAGCAATCGGCCAATCAAACGAAATCGTTTGGTGACTTTCAAACACCATGATACTCATTTAATAATTGTTCTCATAATCATAATTTCATTTTGATAATAATAATTACTGAACAATTGCTAGCATAGCTTACACAAATGACACCGAGTTCAGCCACACACATAGTCTACTGTAAAATGAGGCCCTTTATTTACCCCCGTAAAGATCGTGATTGACAACATTTCATTACTTTAACCCCGTGTTTTTATTGATACATATGCATATGGTATATTGTATTTTTAATCATTAAAAAAAATTGTATCTTTCGGCGAAATTTGTTGCCATGGCCGCTGTCGGGAATCTCAAAAGTTTGGTCAGAATTTTTACTGTTATATCAAAGCATCGAGAACCTCGATGTGTCATTGAAACGTTTCTCCAAATAACAAAAGAATATAATTTTGACAATATTTTTGAATGAATCAATTTAAATAAAAAAAAACAGCAATTACAAGAGTTCCTCCGTGCTTCGGAAAGCTTGTTAAATCAGTTGTCGGCATCTTTTTTTTTTTTTTTTTTTTTTTTTTTATTGCTGAAAGTTGGCAAACAAGCAAACTGCCCACCTGATGGTAAGTGGTAACAGTCACCTATAATACATTTGGCTCTTGTGAGATTCGCAGCAACACTGCAACCCCCACAAGAACCACAGTGTACGTTGCCAACTTGTGACACAAGATGTAAAGTCACTGTACCCAGTAATTTCACTGCCATATCTTACCCTTCAAACCGGAACACAGCAATGCAAGCACTGCTGCTTTGCGGCAGAAATAGGTATCTTCCACCAAATAACACCGGACCGTTGCTCATTCCCCATTTTACGAAGTGTGGTGAAAAACAAATGCCCCTGAGAACATAAGTAGGCTGATGATGTTGATATACTTGCTTGGATCTATTAAACGCCTCTGAAAGTTAGTAATTCTGTAACCTATGAATGGTAGCAACAGTGAGTGTTCAAAAGCTGTTGTTGGCGATGCTAAGTCTTCTGAACCACCCATAACTATGGGCGTACCCCATGGCTCAATATTACACTTTTCCTTTATATAAACAGCCTCCTTTGGTAACAGACTTCAAAAGAAGGGGGCTATCAATTTGACCCGTATGTGTAGGTGTGGGGCCCATATCGTGGGGTGGAACAAACACGTTAGCGAGGCTCGTGGGAATGCTAGTAAGTCTCTTGGTGATTGAGTTGCAAGTGCTAAGCATAGAACCGGGTTCATGTATACTGAAGTGTGTAGATACAGAAGAGAATTCAAATTGCGGCTTAGATGTAGTCGAGACCACCAAGATCAAATTAAGATTGATGCCATGACTGAGAAATATTCCAAGGGCATTTTTCGCACGTTTTCAAAAAGTACCAACAAAATATACCCAAGTTTTGATCTCCCTATGAGCGTCGACAGTGTGAGTGGCCGTAAAGGTATTTCTGACACTGTTAGGTATCATTTTTTTGTAAAACCTTCTTTGGGACCGCTGCGAGAGGAGTCATGCTCAGAGGCCGAATAGGTGGGTATATTTTTTTGCTAAAGAAGTAGCTTATATAACACTGTGTGACACGATTTTTCTAACATAAATAAGATTACGTGTTTTGAATTCCTTATTCCATTGTTGAAAACATTGTCAATTGATATGGTTGTCTAACACGTCACGTTTCTAAGTTATAGTGTCAATACTATTTACGTGTACCCTCGTAAAAAACAAAAGATCAAACGTTGTTAATTGCAGATTTCTTTTAATACTGAACTCTGTACGACTATAAATTAAAAGTTTTAGTGGTCTTAAGATAATTCTAACAGTTTATTTGGGTAATCATAACATTTTTTTCGAAAGTCATGAAGAAAAGTAAGCACCGCAAGTGTTTAAATCATCCGGACAAGTTTGGTTTGTTTCTTTTGGAATATTTCGCTCATTTTTTATATTGACCACTTAAACCTCAGCTATTTTGATTCGTTGTCACTTGTAAATATATATAACATTTTTTTGTGTAAAATTAATAATTTAAATAAAAAATATGATATACTATTTTGATACTGTCTTTATTTATTTATAGTACATTAATTTATCATAACTTTAAAATTATACGTGTTACAAAAAATCTATTTAAGTTTTTGTGTTCAGCAGGTTTATTTTGATAAAAAAAAGCCGTTTCATTAAATGTTAGAGCACAAAAAAAAATTTGTCACAGTGTAATTAAGAGACGACAAGGGGTAAGTCCCTAGGTTATAGCGGTTTTGGCATTGAATACCATCAGCACGCGGGTCACATCTAGTCTATTCACGGCGAGTCAGCCACTTCTACCTACCAGTGGCGGATTACCCCCTAGGCACACTAGGCACGTGCCTAGGGACCCCGGTGTAGAAGGGGCCCCAAAATGTGAAAATAAAAAAAAATGTAAATACAATATGTTAATTTTACACTTGATCAAAAAAAATGTGCGGATCAAAAAAATTATCGACAAAAAATATAAAAAAATATTTTTTAAGCAAGCAATTTCTGAAATCAATGCACTTTAATTTACTTATTAATAAAATTCCCATCTTTTGGTTTTAAATTATTTTCCCATTAAGTAAACGGTGTATTTTTTCAAAGTAGTCTTATTTGAAAGCTAGAAAGACTAACTAGCAATAAAAATTTAAAACACCTACGATTTCGAGCAGTAAATTTGCTAAAAAAATAATAAGATTTATTTTTGTATGAAAAAATACTTTTTATTTTTATTTTTCATTTGTTACTTTAAAACTAGTACATTGACGTAACTTTCTTAGCATGTTTTATTAAACGACATGATTTACTCTACAAGTTCTCCAAAATTACATGGGTTCTAACTCTTTTGTTGTTAAAGATAATCAATATTTAAATTAGGTAAGTAATCTCAGCACGAAAATCAAACTTTATCTAATAATGATTTAATTGACATAAATTATGGAATAAAACAAAAAAATAACAGTAGGAAAGTAAAATGATTTAATTTATTAAATTTTCAAAATGACCACCATTCTCATCCATACAAACAGTTGTACGTAATGCTACACTACGTACTGTTTTTTTTTAAAACGGTACGATTTTCTTTTATTTGACTAGCCGCAGCCATTATCTTTTGTAACAACTCTGTTACTGTGTACTCTCTGTTGTGTACTAATTGGAGTGCTGTATGCAATCTGCTTCATATGACCCCATAAATAAAAATCCAGGGGGGTCAGATCAGGGCTGCGTGCCGGCCACATTACTGGTCCGCCTCGTCCAATCCATCTATCTCCGTATCGTTCGTTTAAATAATCACGCACGACTGTGCTGAAGTGAGCTGGAGCACCGTCATGTTGAAACCACATCCTCCTCCGTGTTTGTAAATCCACATCACTCATCAGATCAGGTAGCTCTTCTTGTAAAAATGATAGGTAAGCTGGGCCTGTCAACCTCGTCAAGGTTGACAAGGATAAAGGGTCCGATTAAATAATCTCCTATCATTCCAGCCCAAACGTTTATCGAAAATTCTACTTGAAAGGATGCTGGCCGAACTGCTAACGGATTTTCTTCTTGCGGCATCCACAAGTGTAGGTTGCGAAAATTTGTAACTCCAGTCCGGTCAAAGTTTGCCTCGTCGGTCCACAGAAGTTGCGGACTAAACGTCTTTGCCGCAATAGCCACGAACAGAAAACACTTCTTCCGTTGTAATCTGGCTCGTGCAAATTCTGCACTCTTCGAAAATGGAAGGGGTACAAACATTCTTTTTTCAAAATTTTCCACACGCTGACGTGATTAATCCCCAATTGGAGAGCTATTTGTCGAGTACTAATTTGTGGGGTCTTGGTACACCAAACGCAACACTTGTTCATCCACATCCACAGGTATAACGGGAGCACGTTCACGACGTGGGCGACGTAGTCCATTTTCACAAAATTCACTATGCACTGCTATGAAAACCCTGTAGTCAACGGCAGGTCTTGTCGGGAATCGCTGACGATACGAGACGAGCGGCGGCGCGAGCATTGCCATCGCAAAACCCGTAAATAAAATGAATGTCGGCTACTTCGCGAGCAGACAATGAGTCTATCGTAGAAGGCATGTCGACGAAAAAATATTTATGAGCTTATTCAACGTGCAAGTTAGGTAACATTGCAAGATGAACTGTTTGTTTTAAAAAAAGTTTACCTCGTTCTCGTTCTGCGGTCTCATTCTCGTGAACGAGACCCAAAACGTCATTAAAAAGACAATTCACTCTCTCACTCGCTCGTTTCGGCTTTAATTCATCTATCTCTTTCTAACTTTACCTGCTATTGTTGGAATATGGGTACCTACCCGAGCTTATCGCAAATCAGCGCAAATCAACAAACCGATGGCATTTTTTGATGATGATTATTTTAAAAACGAAAAAAGATAGAACCCATGTTATTTTGGAGAACTTGTAGAGTAAATTATGTAGTTTAATAAAACATGCTAAGAAAGTTACGTCAATGTGCTAGTTTTAAAATAACAAATGAAAAATTAAAATGAAAAGTATTTTTTCACACAAAAATAAATCTTATAATTTTTTTTAACAAATTTTCTGATCGAAATCGTAGGTTTTTTTTAATTTTTGTTGCTAGTTAGTCTTTCTAGCTTTCAAATAAGACTACTTTGAAAAAAATACACCGTTTATTTAAAGAGAAAATAATTTAAAACCGAAAGATGGGAATTTTATTAAAAAATAAATTGAAGTGCATTGATTTTAGAAACTGCTTGCTTAAAAATTTTTTTTTTTATTTTTTGTCGATAATTTTTTATCTAGTATCCGCGCATTTCGTTTGATCAAGTGTAAAATTAAAACATTGTATTAAATTTTTTATTTAAAAAATATTTTCTGATTTTGTATTTATTCACTCGAGAAATGAGTATTCCACAAAATTTGAGGGGCAATTTGTCGATAAAAATGCTATATTTCACACCATTAAAGGCTCCGACACTAGTGACGGGACACATTGTATAAGGGGGCCCCCAATCATAAAGTGCCTAGAGGCCCCAGGCGACCTTAATCCGGCACTGCTACCTACCATTGGACCTCACGAAAACTGTCGTAGTGTCTGTAGGTAAAAAAAATGGTGGCTTCGCCGATAAAAGTAACTAGAGGCCTATTTCACTAGCTGCAGGAATAGCCAAAATATTTGATGCTCAACGTACATTTAGATAAACATATGAATTTGCATGATAATCAGTTTAAATTGAAACCTTAATTATGAAATGAAAGTGCAATATTGTGGTGCAATAAGGTTTATGCATGAAATGAAGTGAAATTAAATGAAAATGTCTCGGTAGCTCAGCGGTCAGAGCAGTCGCCCGGATAGCGAAAGGTCGTGGGTTCGAATCCCATCTGAGGGCTCGTAGGCGTAGTTGTTTTTTACACACGTATTTTAGGGGCTGTCCATTAATCACGTGAGGCTCGAAAGGGGGGGGAGGGGTCCATAAAAAAATCACGAAATATCACAAGGGGGAGGGGGGGTGTAGTAATATATCACGTGTATTTATTTTTTCAGCAAACGCGCGATACTGAACCGAAAAGCGGCGTGACGTGTATCTATTTTTTCGTCAAACGCGTACAAAACAAAAGCGGCTCTCTACTTCAGTACAAAGAAAAAGCTAAGGCACTGCGAATTCTTGTCACAAACAACTGAATCCGAGCTATAATAGTGTCTAGAGATGCACAATGTTCGTCCTTCCCGCATCCTCACGCGACGATCGAACGGTATATCGAGAGAGATTCTCTGCGTGGTGCGCGAAAATGATGACGCCGAGTGGCTTGATGAAACCGATGTTGATCTTCAATAAAGCACTGTGCCAACAACTGACTTGCAAAATGCTTATCCAGTTATTGGTGTTGAAGAAAGTCTTGCTAATCCGTGGTCCGCGGATACTGTACATTAAATTACTTCCATGTATTAGGACAAAAAAAGTTTTTCGCATTTCTTTCATTATTTTTATGTCAGCAAAAACAACCTGCAACCTTTCTGTCTACCTCTAAACGTTATTATTGTAGATTTTAATCTATATGATCACAGTGGTTTGTGTGTTTGTCTGTCCGCTCTTTTTCCGCTCTTTTAACGTTAACATAGCAACGCGGAACCATAGCAACGCGTTTTTTCCATTGTTGGGCGAAAATGGGAAAAAGCACTGGGCAGTATGCAAACAATGGTTTGCATACTGCCCAGTGCTGTCCCCGATATGTCTGCACTGCCCAGTGCTGCCCCCAACATGTCTGTACTGCCCAGTGCCGCCCCCCGCATGTCTGTACTGCCCAGTGCTGCCGCCGACATGTCTGTACTGCCCAGTGCTGCCCCCAACATGTCTGTACTGCCCAGTGCTGCCCCCGATATGTCTGCACTGCCCAGTGCTGCCCCCAACATATCTGTACTGCCCAGTGCCGCCCCCCGCATGTCTGTACTGCCCAGTGCTGCCCCCGACATGTCTGTACTGCCCAGTGCTGCCCCCGACATGTCTGTACCGCCCAGTGCTGCCCCCGACATGTCTGTACCGCCCAGTGCTGCTCCCGACATGTAAGTACTGCCCAGTGCTGCCCCCGACATGTCTGTACTGCCCAGTGCTCCTCCCACATGTTTGTACTGCCCAGTGCTGCCTCCCACATGTCTGTACTGCCCAGTGCTGGCCCCCACATGTCTGTTCTGCCCAGTGCTGCCCCCGACATGTCTGTACTGCCCAGTGCTGCCCCCCACATGTCTGTACTGCCCAGTGCTGTCCCCACATGTCTGTACTGCCCAGTGCTGGGTGGCATGTCTGTACTGCCCAATGCTGCCCCCGACATATCTGTACTGCCCAGTGCTGCCCCCCACATGTCTGTACTGCCCAGTGCTGTCCCCACATGTCTGTACTGCCCCCACATGTCTGTACTGCCCAGTGCTGCCCCCGACATGTCTGTACTGCCCAGTGCTGGGTGGCATGTCTGTACTGCCCAGTGCTGGGTGGCATGTCTGTACTGCCCAATGCTGCCCCCGACATGTCTGTACTGCCCAGTGCTGCCCCCCACATGTCTGTACTGCCCAGTGCTGTCCCCACATGTCTGTACTGCCCCCACATGTCTGTACTGCCCAGTGCTGCCCCCGACATGTCTGTACTGCCCAGTGCCGCCCCCGACATGTCTGTACTGCCCAGTGCTGCCCCCGACATGTATGTACTGCCCAGTGCTGCCCCCGACGTGTCTGTACTGCCCAGTGCTGCCCCCGACATGTCTGTACTGCCCAGTGCTGCCCCCGACATGTCTGTACTGCCTTGTGCTGCCCCCGACATGCCTGTACTGCCCAGTGCTCCCCCCACATGTCTGTACTGCCCAGTGCTGCCCTCGACATGTCTTTACTGCCTTGTGCTGCCACCGACATGCCTGTACTGCCACCACATGTCTGTACTGCCCTCACATGTCTGTACTGACCAGTGCTGTCCCCACATGTCTGTACTGCCCAGTGCTGCCCCCGACATGTCATGCGAAGAGAGCACGGGTCAGCTAGTTTTCTGTAATGAAATAAGATGATACTTATACCTGTATTTTATAAATATTAAAAAAAAAATTAAGATTCTTTGTAGGTACTAAAAAATACACGTGATATTGTTGGGGGAGGGGGGGGGGGGGGGGTGTTAGCCTGAAACCTCACCATGTTAAAATGGGTTAATGGGAGGGGGTTAAAAAATGCCAAAAAAAACATCACGTGATTAATGGACGGCCCCTTATATCTAAAATGACTTTATTCAAATGCACTTATTAATAAGTTGTTTTATTTTATTTTTTATTTATTGATAGAAACAAATGGTCATACACATACAGTAATATAAAAAAGTATAATTATACATAATATTAGACCTATAGTTTCCTTAATTATAACAAAAACAATGTAGTACTAACCATTACAATTGATTTAAGTACAAGGTAATAACTACAAACTTATGTGGGAATCTTCCAAGCTAATTTTGAAATAAAGTAGCTATTCATTTCTATATTCATTCAATTAAGAGATAATAAGATTCAATCTTAAACATTATTAAAGTTTTGGCACATAAAATATAACTAATTTTAATATATTTTTTAATATATATCTGTATTTACTTAACGTGACATTTTATGTTATTTATTTTCTTTAATGATCTCAATGTACAGCAAAACAAATCGACTTCAGCTACGTTATCGTTACAAAGAGCACAATCACACCTTAAAAACATAATGTTACTGTAACAGGTTCTACAACTAGGGATGTAAAATATTTTCTTTTGCGACATTTATATTCATTTATGCGAGGCACCTTAAAAAAGATTTTTTGCAGTAGTGAGGGGATATCCAGATTGTTATGAATTATTTTATATATCAGCATAAAGTATACATTGTCACGTCGTACTTCTAAGGATTTAAGCTCATGATACTCGGGTGATTCTTCATAGTTAGAATAAGAATGACCAGGTCTTTAATCTAGAGACTTTATAAACTTCTTTTGTATTCTTATATTCTTTTAATATAACAATCTCTAGTTGGGTTCCAGTCCCTAGTGGTGTTACGCAGGGTTCGTTGCTCGGTCCTCTGATGTTTGTCATTTTCATTTTCATAAATGATATCGACATCTGCTTCCGAACAGCACATCTTCTCTGCTTCGCGGATGATATGAAAATATTTGCCAGGATTCGTTGCCAGGCTGATGCTGACTTATTGCAACAGGACCTAAAGCTACTGGAAACGTACTGTGATAATAATAAATTAGACCTCAATTCTGCTAAGTGCTCAGTAATGTTTTTCAGTCGTAAGAAGAATATAATTCAGTTTGATTACACTCTTGAACAACAGTGCCTTCAGCGCGTATACTCGATGCGAGACCTCGCCGTGACGCATGTTCCAAAGTTACTCTTTGATGTGCATGTGTACGGCACTAAAGCCATGAAAATGCTCGGATTTTTAATACGAAATTGCAAGGATTTCACGGATGTTAAAACGTTTAAGATACTATACTGTTCACTTGTACGCAGTAATTTGGAATATGCTTCTCAAATTTGGAACTCCAGATACTCCGTTTACATTGATAGGCTTGAGAATATCCAGAAAAAGTTTATAAGATATATTTGTTACCGAACTAAAATACATTATGATTCCAGCGATTTCAATAAACTTTGTGTAAAACATCATCTCCTTTCATTAGAAAATCGTAGACTCATAGCGGATATAACATACCTAATCAAAATATCATCAGGAGTTATTAATTGTCCCGAGCTTCTCTCTCTTTTAAATTTTAATGTTCCCAAAAAAACTCCACCATTTTAATGCGTTCTACATCCCCCATTCCAATACCAACTATAGGCAAAACTCTTTTATATTACGTGCGAGCAAGTATTTCAATGCGTTGAGCGAAAAACTTGATATGGATCAATCAATTCTAGCTGTGGCAGTATTAAACGCAACCTTACAAAACTGTTAGCCATCGAGTACTAATTTTCTATTATTATTAAGTCACCACGGCAACTCGTGATTTTAATTGCTTTTTAATAAAAAAAAATCCTGCCTCCCTAGATGTAAATCCAGAAATATGCATGTTCAATATTTTTAATAGTCTGTGTTTAGTTGTGTGAATCTGTAATTGGTGTACTATTGCTAGTTTAAATGTTATCTATATTTTGTTAACTGTTGATTCGCCTGTAAAATAAAATAAAATAAAAATTAAATTAAATAAATAAAAATAAAAATATGAACTTTATAATAGGGCTTCCAAACGGCGCAGGCAAATTCAAGTCGACTACGAACAGAACTGTTATACAATATTTTATATGATAAAGAATTTTGAAAAGGTTTTCCTATATAGAGAATAAAGCCCAGCTGTATGTAAGACTTCTGTACGATAAAATAACACCTTTGAATTGTATCGTTAATATACAACGTGAACAAAAGGGGACCAAGATGAGGCCCTTGTGGAACCCCAGTAAAACCAGAGAGCACAACACATTGATGTCTATTTTCGACGTAAGATTTTATCCAGCGAAATAAATCACCGTGGATACCTATCTGCCAAAGCTTGATTAATACAGTTTTGTGACAAATTTTGTCTAAAGCCTTGTCAAAATCTGCATACACAGCATCCTCACTATATCCATCGTCCATTGCAGTCAAAATTTCATTCGTAAAATCTAATAAGAGTGTCTACAGAACGTCCCTTGTAGAAGCCATGGTGATTGGGTATAATATGACGTCTAAGTACACCAAAAAGTTCTTTAGTGACAATTTTTTCAAACATTTTGCCAAGTTGAGATAGCTTAGATATTGGCCTAAACTTTTCTATTATCTTCACTGACCGGGCCTTTCGGTATAGGAGTGATCCAAGCTAACTCCAATATTTCAGGTAAACAACCTTCCTTCATAGATTTTTTGAATAATATGGAAACTGGCAATGCTACTGCCAAGGCACATTTTAAATTAACAAGGGATGCAAACCATCTGGTCCGGAACTTTTATGAACATTTAACGAATTTAAATGTTTGTAAACTAAATCTACCTAAATGTTTATAGAATTTATATGAATTAGAGCATTGACAGGAGAAACCAAGTTTTTAGGGACAAGTGAGTCTAATGTTGATTCTTCAAAAACTGAATGAAGATTTAAATTAAAAAGGTCACAAATTCTATCACCGCCGCCGGTTACTTTATTTTTGTATTTCATTAATTTTGGTATTAGTAGAAAATATTGATTTTATGTAAGACCAAAAAAACTTAGTCACCCTTAAATTTTTTCTTCAGAAAAGGAAATGAAACTTTTATAGCACTCCTTTTCCATCTTTTCCGACCTTTTCCGTAGTATCTTAAAACTTTCATAGTGTAGGGGGCTCCTATAACGTTTCCACAAAGCATGATATTTATGTTTTTCATTTCGTATTTTTCTCAGAGGTGTTTTATACCAAGCCGGAACATTATTCGAAGATCGCAACCTGCGGCGCGGGACTTATAAGTTCATATAATAATGCATAAAATTTAGATATACAATCTTCAGCAGTTAATCTGTTGAGAAATAAATTCCAATCAATTGTCAATTACTCGGTTTTTATGTTTGCATAATCTGCTGAATGAAAGTTAAAAATAAGTTTAGAGGATTGCTTCAGGAAAGGTTGATAATTAAATTTAAGTTCAAATGAAAGTGGTCTATGATGATTATCTTCGCTTACTAGTGGGTTATCACAAACTACTACTTGACAATCGATAGTACATAACATTAAAGCAAGAATACGATTATTTATATTTTTTATCAAATTATATTGTCTCAAACCAGTAAACGATAAAAATTTACTTCTCAATTGAATTGCATAGTTTCCACTATGATTGATCTGTATATGGGATAAAGAGTGAGGAGGTCCAGCACCGGAAGGCGGCGAACCTAAAAGACCCGCGGAATGCCACAGTGCGGTGCTTTGGGGTGACAAATATGTAAGCACAGGCCCTCCTCGGATAAATGGTGTTATTCCTTGCCCACACTAATTTCTTATAAAGATATGATGGTCTACTAGTACCAATGATACCGAAAAGCAATGTGGCCAAGTGAAGCTTCCTTCGACCCTCCATTTTAAATGGAAACAAAAACGCGCACAAGCATTTTGCACCCGCTGAATAAGCTTAGCTGTTCTAGAAAGCAGGCAGGGGCCATAGACAGTATCGCAATAATTAAGCTTAGACAGAACTAATGCTTCGCAGAGTGACAGTCTCAGTTTCTCGCACAGGTAAGGTCTGAGTTTATATAGTAATTTCAGCCTATAAAGACAATATCGTGTACACTCTGTCAAATGGCTTTCAAAATTTAGATGACTGTCAAGTGTTAAACCCAGATTCTTAGTCGAGTCAACACGCTCTATCAATTCCCCATTGATGGTAATATTAAGTGTGGAGTTGCTTAACTTCTGTATGCCCCTATTTGATCCCACAAGCAGCAATTTTGATTTCTTCGGGTTGAGGACAAGGCAATTCAAATTGCACCATGAGGAAATGTTTTTTAAATCCTCATTTTTTTTTTGTTTCAGCAACATGATTATCAGCCGGTTGGAAGGACCGGTATAACTGAAGGTCATCAGCATACAAATGATATCTGCAGTTATGGATATATTTAATGACATCGGAACTGTACAGGGTATAGAGGATTGGTCCAAGAATTGATCCCTGAGGCACTCTACGAGTGACTAACAATTGTGAGGAGCGTGTCCTCGACCCGTCTGGATTGGTCAACTCCACAAGCTGTCGCCTATTTTGCAGGTAACTTGAAAACCATAGCAGTGCAACATCATCGACTCCATAGTATGCTAACTTAGAAATCAGGCAATACCAGGGCGCTTATCTCCCCCTGGTCACGGGCAGCAAGAAGATTGTCAACCACATCCGCTAAGGCAGTTGCTGTGCTGTGACCCTTACGGAACCCAGATTGCTGTAGGGGAAGAATGCCACTCCCTTCCACAAACGTAGTGAGCTGCTCTCATACAATTTTCTCAAGAACCTTGGATAGACACGGAAGCAGGCTAACTGGACGCAAATCGCTCAAGGATGCCGGATTGGTGCTTTTAGGCAATGGTTTCACTATCGCCAACTTCCAACCATCAGGGAAGATTCCCTTAATTAGTGAGAGGTTTATGATGGCTGTGAAAGCATAAAGCAACTGGGGGAGAGTGAGAATCAGCATGTCTAAAGACAACCCGTCACTACTCTGAGCATTCGACTTAAGACTCCTGATAGTTTTCAGAACCTTGTCCTCTGTTACTGTGCACAGAGAAAATGTCTCCAAGCCATGCCTGTGTCCACCAAAGTAAGAGAGCTGAGATACTGGCGCATGACCATCCCCGGGTACGTTCAGGAAGTGGGAGATGATGACATCAGGATTATTAAAACAGGGTGGAATATCCATGCATTTACCATCTGGAAGCACAGTGTTCCTGAGATTTCTCCACAGCTTCTTTGAATTCTTAATGTTAGTATTAATATAATTGTTGAAGAAACACCTCTTCTCACACTCAATTGCTTGTGATACAATTTTTTTAAGTATCTTGTAGCTCTCGTTAAGGGAGACAGAATAATTACTTTTCAATTTACGATGATGGTTATCTCTAATGCGCATCATAGAACGAACAGTATCAGTAATCCATGGATGGGGAGGTTGCTTGAATTTACGTACCTTAGTAGGAGCGTGTAAATCAAACAAATTAACAAGACGGGTCGTGAGCGAATCCACCATGTCATCAATGTTGTCTATTTTGTATAGATAAGACCAGTTAATAGCCTTAAGATCAGAGTTAAATAGATCAATCATAATATCCCTAAGGGGTCTATAAGACACCCACTGGGGTTGTGGTTTAACCTTTCTGATGTTGAATTGAGCCGTAACTATAGCATGACCTCCCAGCTCTGGTTTATGATTGACTACCACCTGTAAGACCCCAACGTCTGTGCAGATCACGTCAATGAGACTGGAACCATGTTCAGTAAAGTGAGTAGGTTCGGTAACTGCTTGTTTAACATCAAAACTGTGCAGGGATTGTTGAAGGGATCTGGCCTTGCTACTAGTAGCGCCGAGAAGGTTGATATTAAAGTCGCCAACCAGTATCAGTGCATCACGCTTATGAAAAGAGATATGAATCAGCAATAGAACCCAAAAACAAGTCCACATCCTGCCACAGCGGTCTGTAAGCTGTACCTATTACCACATTAGTGTTGTTTATGAGTACCCTGAGCCACATCTGTTCAACTTCTGGATGGGATGGAAAATCACAAGAACGAGCATAGAAGCCCTTACGGATATAGAACCCCACATCTCCACCACGGCCACCACAGATGTGCATAGATTGTACGAGCAAGCGCGTACATCGTCCCATCAGCACTTTTTAGTTGACCTCAATTCATATTTATTAGTAATTTATTATACAAAAGTCAGTTCGCAACCATCAACTCATCAAGTCACGCGTACTCATATCATTAATTAATTATCAGCTAATTTTAGTTTCTTAATCAAATATATATACATATCAGTTTCAATTATAGTTATCATTTTATAGTTCTATCCCGAACATTGGTCCTTCGAGCCTACCGGGAAGGCGGGATCAGGATACGCGTGTGTACTTTTAGTGTAAACGTGTCCGTGTTTCCGCTTACCGAGACTTTTAAACTTTAATATATCACAATAACTTAGTGTATTCACTAAGTACCGAAAATCGCTGTGTTTAATCAAGTTACACAGTGAATTTATCGCTGTGCTATCAAGACGTACAGCGGTTGTGCAGCAAGGATACAACAACGCAGCCCTAGTCTTTGTTGAGACCAATCTTCAACTGGTGGGGGCAGCATATCAAGTAAGATCAGTCCTTTTATATCAAGTTAACTATGACGTCTGTAAGTGACATTATTGCTAATCAAAACCAAATAGCAGGAGCGATCGAGAATTTATACACAAATTTTAAAAAGGATAGTTCCAGCAGGAAAACTCCAGATTACATAAAGCGTAAGCTAGATATTCTCGATAGCTATTGGTCTGAATTCGATAAAAATTATAAAAAACTTATAATTAGTGAAGCGGATGCGTCAACAAGAGATTTCATCGATCAGGAGTTGGAGAAGGTGAAAGAGAGGTATGGTAACATTAGGGCCCATATCCAAAATTATCAGCCGTTTGCAGAGGAGAGGTCAAGGACGCCTATCTTAAAACCGCCTACTCTTTTGCCTCAATCAAGCGAGGCAATGAAGGTGGATGGTGACAGTTCAACACCAACACAGCGGTCATCAAGAATGTGCGTAAGTAAGACTGAAGAAATGTTAAGAAAGCAACAAAGTAATTTAAGGGCTTTTCATAGAACGGTTCAAGGCATTGATTTAGAATCAATCTCTGAAAAATGGGAGTTTGAAGATCTGCTTCGTACAATTCAATCGCGGTGGAGTGCAATCGACTCCTTACACTGGGATCTGGACAGCGAGTTGGATGGCTCTAATCAAGAATATGAGCAAACATTTTCGGCGTATGAGGAAAAGTATGCTGCAATAAAAAAGGCCATAAACAAGAAGATGTGGTCAGTGGCGCACATGGAAAACTCTACTCCTAAAATGGAAATTCCGACTTTCACCGGTAACTATAATTACTGGGTGTCATTTAAAGATCTTTTTACGGAAACAATACACCGTAACCCGTCGATGTCGAATGCTCAAAAGATGCAATATTTGAGATCAAAAGTTAGAGGAGAAGCAGAAAAATTAATACAGCATCTACACGTGAGCTCCGATAATTATAATGTTTGTTGGGATATATTGAACCAACGCTATAACAACATAAGATTGATTTTTACGTCGCAAATGCATACTTTAATGAACCTTCCTTCATTGCAACAGCAATCACTCCCTGCCTTAAAGCGAATGCATGACACGACAAAGGAATGTATTAATGCGATAAAAAATTTAGGGGTTGACGTCCTTACATGGGACCCTATCTTAGTATATCTTTTAACACAAAAATTAGATACAGAATCTTATACGGATTATATGGAGTCTGTGAAAAATCCGAGAGAATTGCCCGTGTTGAATGAGCTGTTACAATTTTTAGAATTAAAATTTACAACTCTAGAAGCATCTCGAAGAAAACAAGATCATTCTATACAAAAAAATCAAATAGCAGCGAAAAGTAACAATAATCAGAAACCTAATTACTACAAAAATGCATTTTCATCAAGTAGCAAAATAATTACGAAATCGTCGCCGTCGACTAGCAGCAAGAAAGTCGTTTCAGCGAAATGTTCGTTGTGCAATAATAATGAACATGGAATTTATTTTTGTAAGAACTTTTTAGACATGTCGCCTTACAACCGACTTAAGACAGTTACCAGGTTGAGTTTGTGTCCTAATTGTCTTTACAATCACCATGGTCAAGAATGCAAATCTGAAAGGTACTGTCGTGAATGCCAGCAAGATCACAATAGTCTGTTGCATGAGGCGTTGACGTCATCTGCCCGCCCAACAACAAGCAGCGTATCGTCAGCGCGCGGGGCGAGTGATTGCACAAGCGCAAACGACACAAAACAAGTGCAAAGTAGCACACACGTGTCCCTTCAGAGTGACACAGTTGAAGTTCTTTTGCCTACCGCTATGATACAGGTCCAAGCAGCGGATGGTTCTTATTATGATATGCGCGCCCTCTTAGATCAAGGTTCCCAAACATCTCTAATAACCGAGAGCGCAGCGCAGCTTTTAAGATTACCTCGGAAAAAATGTATTGGAATTATTTCCGGGATCGGCGATAAAGAAAGTAACGGAAGAGGAATGATTAATGTTAAATGTAGGTCAATGATTAACGATTTTTCTTTTGAGACCGACGCTTTAATCATGAGGCAACTTATCAAGAATTTGCCAAGTCAATCATTTAACTGTCCTGATTGGTCATACCTCGATCAAATCAAGTTAGCTGATCCTAAATTCTATACTAGCCGCCCCGTAGATCTATTATTAGGAGCCGACGTATTTTCTACGATTTTAATGGATGGTATCTGTAGATCAAACTCAAGTTTACCTATTGCCCAGCAAACTCAACTAGGGTGGATTTTAAGTGGGAACGCTAGAACTTTTCAATGTAATGTAGTCCTTCATAATCAAGACATGGAGGAGATACAGAAATTTTGGCGAATAGAAGATATTTTCGAGGAATCCGATTTATCAATTGAAGACCAACATTGTATAAAGTTCTACAAATCTACCACAATAAGGAGAGAAGATGGTCGCTATGAGGTTAGACTTCCTCTAAAACCCGACTATCAAGAAAAATTAGGTCACTCGAAGTCAAAGGCCATAGCACAATTTAATAAATTAGAACAGAAATTTACACGAAAAGCTGATTTCGCAAATGATTATAAGTTATTCATTAATGAGTACCTATCGCTCGGTCACATGACACCGGCCGACTCTCGTTGCGAGTTAAAGTGTTATTTACCTCACCATGGCGTTACGCGGGCAGAGTCCAGTACTACGAAACTTCGCGTTGTTTTTAATGCTTCCGAAAAAACTTCGACAGGGTTCAGCTTAAATGATATCATGTATCGGGGCCCGAATTTGCAACAAGATTTACAAAGTCTCCTTATCAAGTGGAGACAATATCGTTATGCATTTACGGCGGATTTGGAAAAGATGTTTCGATATATTAAGCTTAATCAACATGATCAAAATTTACAGGTTATAGTATGGAGAGATGATCCGAGGTCACAACTAAAGGAATACAATCTTGCCACGGTGACATATGGTACGAAAGCGGCGCCATTTCTCGCCATGATGACGCTTAAACAATTAGCCAATGACGAGAAGGGAAATTATCAAAATAGTTCCGCACCCTTTGTTCTTGAGAATTCCTTTTACATGGATGACCTAATTCACGGCTGCTCTTCGTTAGAATCAGCAACAAAACTACAACAAGATCTGATACAACTCTTAAAATCAGGAGGATTCAACTTGCGAAAGTGGAAGTCAAATTCGCCAGAATTATTAAAAGGCGTTGATATAGAGCAAAAACATCAAGAAAGTTTTCAGTTCAAACAAGCTGAAACCACTAAAGCGTTGGGATTAAGTTGGTGTCCGCAAGACGACTATTTCACCTTCCAACCAAATACAACAAGTAACTTAAATAAAAAGCTTACCAAGCGTACTCTTTTATCCGAATTATCTAAATTGTTTGATCCATTGGGATGGCTCGCCCCATTTACAATCAAGCTGAAATTGCTTTTTCAAGACGTATGGAAAGCAAATATTTCATGGGATGAAACCGTACCAAAACACATTTTTGACGAGTGGCAGAGTTTAAAAAGCCATATTCAAGTCATTGGTGAAATCAAGATACCACGATGGCTACAATACCAAGAAAATGATTTAATTGAGCTACATGGGTTTTGTGATGCAAGCACAAAGGCCTACGCCGCCGTAGTTTATATAAGAATTCGAAGAGAAAATAATACAAAAATTACATTAGTAGCTGCAAAAACAAAGGTGGTTCCTCTTAATAAAAACACATCCTTACCTCGGCTCGAATTATGTGGTGCAGTACTACTAGCAAAATTAATAACAAAAATAAAAACGTGCCTCGAAAATCATGACGTCACAGTATACGGCTGGGTCGACTCTATGGCCGTATTAGGCTGGCTCAACGGTGATTCAAGTCGATGGAAGGCCTTCGTAGCAAATCGAGTGAAACAAGTCACAGATTCGATGCCATCAGAATGCTGGAGATACGTTAAATCTAAAGAAAACCCGGCAGATTGCTCTAGCAGAGGCCTCACGGCCCCGCAACTCAGAGATCACACGTTGTGGTGGCAGGGTCCTCCGTGGCTTCTGGATCACAAACCTGAAAAAGAAATGGATACATCTTATACAACTAATGAAGAAATAAAAATAATAAAGCAAGTTAATATTATTCAACTATCAAGTAGTTACGAAATTATTGAGCGAATTTTAACTATTACAAGTTCTTTAACTACAGCATTTAGAATTCTTGCAAAAATAATAAGGCTGTGTAATAAGAAACCTCAATCAACTTACCTTACGCTACAGGAACTAAAGTACGCTCAAATTAAAATTATTAAAAACATACAAGAGCAACACTTTTCTGACGAAATAAATAGATTACGTAACGGAAGCTGTGTAAGTACCACCAGTAAATTATGTAATTTAAATCCAATATTAGATGAAAATGGTTTACTACGCGTCGGTGGCAGACTCCGGCACGCAAACCTCGATGCGGAAATGAAACACCCAGTCATCGTTCCTAAGTCTAGGTTGGCCGAACTCATCATTGATCAAGCACATAAAGTTACATGTCACGGCGGTGCACGCTTGACTACTGCTTTTATCAGAAAAAAGTATTGGATTTTGAGAGGTATCAACGCTACAAAACAACGACTTCGGTTATGCGTCATATGCAAGAAAAATAATCCAGGTAAACAACAACAAATCATGGGTGACTTACCTGCCGCCAGAACGAACCCATCACGCCCATTTTATCACTGTGGTGTGGATTATACGGGTCATGTGAACATTAAAGCCAACAAGGGCCGTGGTATCAAGACCACGAAAGGCTACGTGGCTGTATTTGTGTGTATGGCTACAAAAGCTGTACACCTAGAGCTAGTTTCAGACCTTAGTACATCTGCTTTTCTTGCAGCGTTGCGTCGGATGTCGGCCCGGAGAGGAGTTCCGGGGCACATGTATAGCGACCAAGGCACAAATTTTATAGGAGCCCGCAATCTATTACAACAAGAACTAGAGCAGCTCAAACATATGAACGATCAAGCGTTTTTGACAGAGATAACAAGCATGGGATTAGAATGGCACTTCAATGCGCCCTCTTGGCCGTCAGCAGGTGGCTTATGGGAGGCCGCAGTTAAAAGCCTAAAATACCACTTAAAGAGAGTTATTGGTGAGCAGCATCTTACATTTGAAGAGTTTACAACCATACTCAGTCAACTCGAAGGATGTCTGAACTCTCGCCCCCTCTGCCCACTAACAGAAGATCCCGAAGATCTTAACTTCTTGACTCCCGCTCACTTTCTTGCCAGCGGTCCCGTACTAACGCTTTATGATACCGAAATGGACCTACGAACAAGATGGTACCTTACACAAAAAATCTTTAGCGACGTATGGAGGCGTTGGCGTGACGAATATTTGACCCAGCTTTCATCAAGAAGTAAATGGAGACAGCGCCGGGAAAATATCAAGTTGGACGATGTTGTAGTCATCAAGGACGACAACCTGCCACCGGGTAAATGGAGTCTGGGCCGTGTGGTAGAACTGCACCCCGGGAGCGACGGTTACGTTAGAGTCGTAACTCTAAAAACGAAAAACGGGTTAATGAAACGACCTGTAATAAAATTATCTATCCTACCTGTTTACGAAAACAAGGAGGTCCCTGAAAAAGAAAACGATAAATAACCCATAAAATCGCAACAATAGTCAACTACCAAAATATTTACAAAGGAAAAATGTAACTTACCAACCTTAGCTGTATTTATTTTTATTTACGATTTCGTTAATACAATGTTCTTATCAAACTACAATTCTACCTAACAATAACCGCATATATTTCGATCACATTACAAATATGAACCTGACACGCGACGAGTGGCGCCTAATTGTCTATTACGACACGCAGCCTTATCAAGACGGCAAGCAGCAATCCCATTGTGACAGTATCAAGTTACGTCGCCGTCAACCTCAAACAAGATTCATATATAAAACTAAACGGAGAGGACTTAAAGTTGTGTATCCTAAAAAACACAATTACCACCTAAAGCCATTTCAAGAGGCCCATTTACATACTCAATAATTATCATAATATTCGTGAAGTTCTGCCATACACAAATATATGTAAAAAAAATAATAATAACAAAGCCTTGTACCAACAGATGGATTGAATTAAATAAGCCAAATAATTAGTTTTACTTTGTTGCCAACAATGCCCACTAAAACAGATATGCGACGATCAAGTTACATCGCTACAATTGAGTCACGCTAGATTTTTTTATGTTATTCAAGCTTCGTTATAAAGTCAGATGTATCATTATTAGAGTTTTCTGAGTTAACTTACATATTCAACGTTTCGTTACCAATACCTCTACAAAAAAAAAAAAAACTTAGCAGAAATCGACGACGTATCATATATCAAGATAAGATTCAAAGGAAGAACAACCCTTAGTAGAGCGAATTTCATATCGTGACGTCCACCATTACACGGCGACAAAGGTACAGTTCGCCATAGTAGGCGATATCACGGCAACGCTGGTGTGGAGAAGCTGCAGGGCGTTGGTGGGCAGGCGGAGTCCCCCGCAGCCCGCGCGGCCCGCACCGCCTGCGCTGGCATGGCCGGCTTCACCGGAGAACAGTGTAGTGAGAGTGAGATACAGTGAGATAAGTGAATATAATCAAAATCGTGCGCGAGTGTCTGAAATATAAAGGTACGCCGTCTACCGTACCGAGTGCATTTAAACAAGTGTTAGTGAAAGATGTAGGGTCGCCCCCTATTGTGCATCGACCAGTGTTCAACTGCGGACGATAAACTGATATCTTAGTTTTGTAATGATTTATGCCCATCACCTTGTTAATTCATCGGGGAGATTAACAATTATCATCTTAGCCGTAGTAAAAATTATATCACCTTGTTATCATGATTATCATTTCGCTTACATTTAACAACCACTCCTCATTTTCCCGCCCGGGAATATGTACGAGCAAGCGCGTACATCGTCCCATCAGCACTTTTTAGTTGACCTCAATTCATATTTATTAGTAATTTATTATACAAAAGTCAGTTCGCAACCATCAACTCATCAAGTCACGCGTACTCATATCATTAATTAATTATCAGCTAATTTTAGTTTCTTAATCAAATATATATACATATCAGTTTCAATTATAGTTATCATTTTATAGTTCTATCCCGAACATAGATCTTGGCTTATGTTTAAATCGATAGCCTGCCAGCCTCGGTGCTCTGTTGTCCTCCCCCTCTTGCAGCCAAGTTTCATTAATAGCCTATATGTCTGGCGCCATCTCCTCCACAGCCACGACAAGCTCCTCATGTTTAGAACTCAGTGACCCAGGATTATACAAACCAACTACAAAATTTTTGAAGTGAAATCTTCTTTAGCGGCGTTGTGCATTTTTTGGGATGGGTAAAAAACGTTCAACTCGCGTCAGGTCACGTGACCTGATCGAAAATTCGTAAGACGGAGGGCAGGGCGCTTGCGCGAGTGTGCGTGTGTGCTTGTTGTCATGTTTGTGTACGATAGCGCAATAATGCTGCGGCTACATTAGCGGGCTACGGCGTATATTCGTGTTACCGCGATAAGTGTGGCCGGGTGGATCGTTCTAGCGCGAAGTATTCGGGCGCAGACGATGTATTCGCTGCACTGTCGGTAAAGTGGCGCGCTTCCGAGGCACTGTCGGTAAAGTAGTGCGCATCAAAGGGATTAGAGATGTCCAAAATAATCATTTGTATCGATACATACGATATTTATCCATTTTTGAAACAGGTTAAAATAAAATAAAAGTATTAGTTCGAACAGTAAAAAACACTTTATTTTTTTAAAATGGAAGTTAAGTTGGAAGGTACAATAATTAATAAACAATTTTTATCGAAAAAATACATTTAATGAATCAAAATCTACTTACTTGCTCTTATACTAAATTTATAGAGGACTTCGATGTTGAGCATTGATCGCTATCGAATGTTTCCTTGTGATAGCGCTGCAAATGTGTACTTAGATTTGTAGTATTAGGTATTTTTTTAGTTTTCACTTTCGCTTGACTCAGTTTATCGCCACCAGTGGCGTGGGGTGAAAAAAAAGGAAGGTAAAGCCGGACCAAAAAACGGCTAATGCGTAATTAAACAAAATATCATATTATAAAAAAATATGCAATAAATTACATACCTGACCTGAGTGTGTTCATGTGTTGTGTTAGTTTACCTTTTCCATAACTACGACGAAATGTTAGGTTTGGTGATTTGCTTGCGTTGCGTGCGTTGTATGCAATTTATCAGTTGTTAGTGTTCACCACCTTCACCATACATGACATCACTGGTATTATATGAACAGTGCATGTCGAGTATGATAAAAGTGGCTTTGAAAAAAGCCGTTTTAAGCACACGTCACTCGCACAGGGGTTATAATATATAGAAAAACAAGAACCAAAAATAAGTGAAACTTCACTTGCTGAACATATTCTACTAACTATATTATTACAAATGGTGAATGTTTTTACTTAATTACGCGAAAATGGCTTAACGAATTTGGATGAAATTTGGCATGCATGTAGCCTTGGACACGGAATAGAACAATCAACATGGCCTGAATTCCACACATACGAAATCGCAGGCATAAGCTAGCAAATAAATATCAGTAGAAATATTGGATGTTTTTATTTTGTTACTTGTCGTTTGTCGTCTGTCTTCGCCATATATATATTCTATAACCCGATAAATTTACGTAACATTTTATTTGATAAATTATTTATTTATACATGATTTTAAATTATAAATTATTTTATTTGTATTCTAACATAATTCTACGGTTTTTCTTTACGAAATGAGCCAGAATCCTTTCATAAAAGTCGCTTTTTTGTTGCAATTTTAACAATAGATGTTTTTCAATTGATATTACTCCGAGATTTGATAATCTTGCCTCACTTTGGCTGTTTCGTGTATAAGTATGAATCCGCTTCAATGCCGAAAACGACCTTTCCGCGGAAGCCACCGATACAGGAAGAGTCAAAATAATTTGACATAAAATTAAAAGCTGAGGAAAAGCTTCATTCAACGTGGATTTAAAAAGATATAAATAAAGTTCGTAAACATCTAAATTACTAATTGATGAAGTACTGTATAAAACTTTTAATTCGTTTTTTAAGGCGTGAAAATCAAATATATTTGGAAATTCGGATATTAATTTAGACACGCTTTCCTCAGGAAAACTACTACGGTAACTCGCGTATTTCGATTTGTTGACTAAATCAAGAAAAGTTAAGTTCTGAAAAGATGAATAACGGGAGTTTATTTGGCTTTTGATGTTATCTATTATTTCAACGAATAAACGCTTGTATTGTGTTTTTAAGTCAATTTCTGTATCCAGCCGCCGGCGTCGTCGTGGTGGTTCACAATATTCCTGAATACTACTGAAAATAAAATCAAATTGCTTTAAAAACTCTTCTGACATCCAAGATTGAAATGCATTTATTTCTCTAACTGAGGTTTCGATGTCGACTTGTTTGGTTTGAAGCAAAGCAAATAAAATGTCAGTTCTGGCAAAAATCTCCGAAAAAACATGTAAAAGGAAACAAAATTGCATATCTTCTAATTTACTTACAAACGACTCCGACATGGATACAGAATCAACATCCCACGATTGGGGATCATCTAATATATGATTAAACGTTTCAATCATATCTAACCTGCAATTAAATATAACATTAATAATGCGTGAATGATAATGCCATCGCGTTTCAGCTACTCCAGGCATACGACGGTCGGAAAACTGTTTTAAAAGATTTGACCGCTTCGACGATTTGTTGAAAAACCTGACAATTCCATTGATATGACCAAAAAATGATTTTAATTCCGAAATATTTTCCAAGGATTTGCTTAAAACCAAATTAAGTATATGAGCATAACACGGTACGAAACGTGCGAGAGGGCATTGACCCCGTACTAAAGACTGAACGCCTCCGCGTTCACCTGACATAACGGCCGCACCGTCGTATGTCTGACCGATCAATTTGTCTTTGCATCGATATTGTTCAAGAATATTAAGCAACTGAGTCGCTAATACAGCCGCTGTCCGGCTTTCACTAACGTCGTAAAAACCTACAAATCTTTCCTCCAGACCGTTTTCGGTTAAATAACGAAATATGACTGATAATTGTTCCCTATGACTAACATCTGGGGTTTCGTCTATCATGACTGAAATGAATTTAACTTGGCTAATCTCAGACCTAATCTCGTCTAAAATTACCGCCGCGATGCATTGTATAAGATCATTTTGAATGTCTCCCGAGAGACCGGTAAACACGGAGTGTGAATTAGATGAACATTGATCAAGATGAGAGTCTATAACGCTGTCGTACTTACTCAAATAAAACAATGTTTCTACATAATTGCCACGATTGTCTGAATTTAAGTTTTCACTATGGCCGCGGAAAGATAACTCCTGTTTTCCAAGAAGAACAACAGTGTCAATTAAACGTTTCATTAAGTTTCGATTACGCTCCACTTTTCGATTATGGGCTTCATAACTATTACCGAAAAATGTTTCTATTCTATTATTTCCAAAATCGTGTAATAATAAACAACTGCGTAAATGTTTTTCAGTTTGAGTATGTTTCCTAGCCGAATTTGTCAAATTATTAATGTCTGAAAAACCCGTTTTATTCCAAGCACTGTTTGTATCGGAAAACAACAAACATGGAAAACAAAATAATTTATTTAATTTGCAACTGCCCGTTAACCAATTGTATTTATCATACATAGAACTGTGAAAATGTTTGAAAAATCCGTCTTTACGCCTATAATCAATTTTTATATCGGGACAAGCCCGTCCATTTTTTATGATATATTTTTTATTTTCGAAAGATTGATTGGAGAACGAAGTTAAGTCATTTAATAAGTAATCTGTAAGACAACAGTCAATTTGTATCAATGCCGCCATTTCTCGTCTAACCGCGTCACGACAAATAACAAAGTTAAATAAACTATAAAGACAAACCTTTACGAGGAAACGAAACAAACTATTTATTACAGACTAACACAACACTCGGCAAGTAAAATTTCACTTATTTTTCACATCTATTCATTCACATAAACAATAATTCACATAAATGCTAATTTATAGCATAAATTACCCGTGCTGTCCGTGACCGCGTAATGAGTAATCTGTGATCAATCAAGCGAGCAGTGTTGCCAATAATAATTTTGAAATTCCGCCAACTTCATAACGAAGTTCCGTTAGCAATCCGTTAAATCTCGCAATTTTCTCGTCAGTAAAATCCGTCGAATTACCAAGCGAAATAAAATAATAATTCAAGTTTAATAAAAATCAAGTGCAACAATCCATAAGATCACTTTTTTATCAAAAAAATAACAATATAATTAAACAAAAAAAGAACAATACAAATATGTTTAAAGTGTGACAGAGTTCGCATCATTATTTTGCCTCCTGCTACCTTGTCTAAAACAAGAGAAATTCTTGTACATGTATGTCGTAGACAGTATCTTTGGTACATGAATAGTATTTACGCAGTAGAATTGACATAACAGAAACAAAAATTTAGCTTTGAATTTTGAAAAAAAATTGTTGTAATTTGAAATATAAGAATAAATCTATCTTTATTTAAATAATAATCTTTTTCAAATTCCGCTAAACAATCCGTTAGCCGTCAAAATACTTTTTGTTCCGTATCTTCATAGCCCTAATCCGCTAGATATGACGGGAAATCCGTTATGTTGGCAACGCTGCAAGCGAGTGTCAGCCTCAAGGTCGAGGTCGCGCGAAACTAGACGCTCAAGCGAAACGAAACCTTAACGTGAGACAAATAAAGATTGGTAGGCTATCCGAGATCGAGTTATCTATAAACAATTATTACGAGGCTTTTGCATGTATTTGTTTATGTATGTGTGAGTGATTTGCATACATTTGGCATTTGTAAATTCCCAATATTTTGATCGGGTTGCCGGAGCGGAGGAGCGCGTCGCACTTGTCGCGTCATATGATTGTAAACTGTGTTTGTGTGCGTTTGCTATTTCAAATACATTGCGTATCTTGTATACGGGATATAGAAGAATATTTTTACAAAGCGCGCAATGTAATTATGGCGTTTGCAATCCGAAAGCCGTTGAACTTCGGCTTACATTACAAAGCGGGGTAAGCTATTATTGAAAATAATAAAAAAATTATTAGTGATCGCCAAGGCAACCCGATGGGAATCGTGTTATATGCACGCGTCGCCACTGATCGCCACCTTGATACCGTCATCGGTTTTAATAAAAAATGACCACATACATATTTGATTTCTATGGCGGCGGCATAGTGTGCAAAGTTATCGACGATGTGTTACTTAAAACAAAGACTTGTCAATAAAGCCAACAAGAAAATTATTTTATTTTATTATGCCGGTACCTAACATTAGAAAAAATACTTATGTATCGGGTAGGTAGTGCACAAACAAAGCGTGCCACCCGCTGCTAGCTCAGTTGGTCGGTGCACAGTTTGTTTACATTCATTCGGCCCGCTTGGTCGAGTGGTCAGTGGTTAATGGTGCTAGCTTTTGTAGTAGTATTTCAAAGTCAGACGTCGACATATGTAAAAATCCAGGGAATTCGATGCCAGACTCGGCGGTTAGCTCAGATAACATACTTTCCATTCCTGTTCTGAAAATAAGAAAAATAAAGTCAAATTATTATATATATACTAGTGGATATACATATATTCATCTGCATTCGTTAAGCAGAGATCAGTTCTTTCCACCGGCTCCTATTCTTACACACCTCTTGCTTCATCAACCTTAATTAAATTCTTCATGCATAAATAGTCCAAATATTAATAATGTTCAATTATTAAGAAAATAGGTTCTATCATTATATTATGGTGCAGTATACTTACATCGTTCGGTTTCTATGAATAGTAGTCATAAACCATCTCCTCTTTCTTCTCTTTTTTTAAATATTTTGCAAATGATACTCGTACAATTGTTACCTAAATAATGATTTATCGACAATTACCTCTCAGCCGTACAGCACACCACTACACAACCCGGCACGATGTACCGCGACACGAATATTTGCCCGCATATGTAGCCGGGCCATAAATGAATATTGTATTTAACCATATAAATGAGAGTAGATACATTTATACTGATTACTGAAGCAATTCGTGCGAAGTTATTCCCTAACCATTACAAAATATCAAAAATGCACAAAATTAATGTTCATGTTTTCACTTCTGCCGGCACTCTCGGAGTGCAACCCGTTGTTTTTTTTTTTAGAGGAAGTTCTGTAAGCAATTAGCTATATATGATTGTATTTTGAACTCAGATGAAGTAAATGCTTGAACAGTTATGCCCTTATAAATATATTTGAAATTTGTATAGCAAAAGATGTAAGTGTTTGAGACATTATGTATGTCCCAAACACAGCATGTGACGTCAGTTCGATGCGCTTGCATCGAATGACATAGTTTTAATTTTTAGTATGTATATTTTCGCGGACTAGTACGGGTCGCGTATACTTACTCTTAACATTTTATAACAGTTGTTACGTTGTGACAGAACATTATATTATTTTACATTAACTTTACTTAGTTCTCATTTAACATTTTATCACCAACAACCCTCGCTCCTCGAACAGTAAGGTTTATATAATAATAGAATGATATTTATTGCACAAGTTGATGAGTCATTGTAAACATATTTATATTTAGTAAAGTGATAGATATAATGTATGTGTATAAAATTAAAGGTAACATATAGAAGACCTATTGTGATTTTGAATATATACATGAATTGAGTATTGTAAAAGATAAAGTATTATTAGCATCAGAAGTGGATTTTTATTAAAAAAGCAACAGTCTAATAACCTAAACCTCTTTTAATTAGCAAAAACAATTAATAATCATCTATGGGCAACTGAATTAAACAAATAATCATAGAACAAAGAAATTGTTAGAAAACGAAATGGCTCACGTGTACCGAGGACAGTCCGCTACGAGTTCCGAAGAGCAAATGGGCAGAATGACATCTGACGGTTCTATTTATAGGACTGCCCTCAGTACAGCGTTTGCTAAGTAGGGGATTTGCTTATAGTATATATATTTATTTAAACAATAAGAGCGCGAATAAAGTACACATAACAAAGACGAATTCAACAATGCATGACAGAGATTTACGCTCCAGGATCCCCCCACTTTAAAGCCCAATAACAACGACAGGACATAAAAAAATATAAATGCGCAGACACATGAAATCATTAATACTAGTAACAGCACAGAACATTTGTATTTGGACATATAAATATTTATCATGTAAAACAATATATAAACATATAAGCACATAGATAAGCTGTGGTTCTGGAACACCATGGGTCATTTACTCTGGACACCAAGAGCCCTGCCAAGGTCCGCATCCGTTCGAATTTGGAAGACCGGTTGACCGTCTGCTCGCCGAACAAAGAGGCCCCGCTTGGTCCACGAGTAACGCCAGTGCTGGTACTTACATTCCTCACTGGCGCGGTGGAAAAGCTGCCTGTTGTGCTGCGTCAGCCGCTCGTTGATGCAGATGCGGGCCCCCCCCGCGCCAGCGGTGAGCGTGCGGCGAACGCGCGCGGCGCGCATGAGCTCGTCGCGCAGATAGCAGCGCGCCCACTCGCTCTGCAAATTCCACATCGCGCTCCTCCAGCGGCACGCCCAGCCGCGCGGCAAGGGTGCACACGGCCTGCGCCACACTCACCCCCTTTTCCTCCGGCAGCTGCCTTATCTTTAAGTCGGAGAACAGCGCCTCCTGGTCCCGGTCGTTGAGCTCCAGCTTGAGCTCTGCGATGGTCCGCTCGAGCTCAGCGGCCCCACCAGCCCTGGCGTCCGGCTCGCGCTGCTCCAGGGCATCGAGTCTGCGCTCGACGCTGTCGAGCCGCGCCGACAAGGACTCGCGGAGCTCCGCCATCTCTTTGCGGAACTCCCTAATTTCCGCCATGAAGACCGCGAGCTCTCTCTCGCGGCGCTCTTCCCTGTCGTCGACAACGGCTTCCCGCGCACGGACAGAATGAACCGCGGCCGCGGCCTCGCCCCCCGGAACCGGGAGCACCACCTCTCCCAGGCCCTTCACCGGAGTGTCGTCCCTCTTGCGGTCCGCCCTCTTAAAGCCCGGACATGTCCAGTCCCTACTTCTCTGCTAGGTTGAGGCAACCTTTGTGGAATTTCTGAGGACACACTGAACAGGAGGCACCACTTGATGTTGCCATAAGTTTGCCGCAAGCACCGCAGT
>OV656825.1:5000-80000 GCA_927399485.1 Calamotropha paludella | reverse complement strand
CCTGCTCGCGCGGGGCTCCCTCAGTGTTGCAAGCGATGATTAAGGCTGGTCGAGGAGGGTCGGATGTGCGGCGAGGTTGGGTTCGTTTGGATGAGGCAGCAATTTGTGCGTAGGATGGCGTAGCCGTTGTGGGTTGTACGCTCGTCTGGGCTGCCCTTCCTAGTTCCGTCCTAACTGTCTGCTGAACTATTTTTTTTACTTCCTCAGTGATTGTATCTGAGTTAATGCAGCAGCGATGTTGAATTTGTGGTTGGTCGAGAGGTTGAGCTTCAACAGGGCCGGAGTTTAAGTCTTTAAATACTCCGAAGACTGTTTCCAAGCCCTTTATGACGTTGTTGATGGCTTTATTTCGATTATCGCGAGTGACGCTATGAGTGCTTTGAAGAAGCTTTGGTATTTCCGCGAAGGTGTTATAGATGTCTTGGATAGTGTCCCCTAATGGGTTGCTATCCAAGTGTTAGGTTAGGTTAGGTTAGGTTAGGTTAGGTTTTTTTTTTTTTTTTTTTTTTTATTAATCTTAGTTGTTCCAGAATTGGGTTTTTTTCTTTGTTAGTCGCTGTTGTTTATGTTGTTGTCAATGTTTGTTTGGACAGTCGGCTATTTGATGCCTTCTGTCATAGTTTTCGCATTTGTGTTTTGTATTTTGTATTGTTGGTTGCTTATTTGTGTTGTGGTTTAAGTCTGGTTGAAAGTTTTTAAATTTGATATTATGTATTTGATATATTTGGTGAAGGATTCTATTGCGGAATCCTTTTTTAGTAGTTGAAGGGGATTTAGTGGTGAGACTTTTAGGTATTCGCAGAGTTGTATATGGGAAAATCTTTGAGAAGAGAAGCGGGGACAGTCTTCAAGTAGGTGAGTAAGTGTCTGGGGGGTGTGGCCGTCACAAGGGCAGCAGTTGTTGTCGGTTATGTGAAATTTGTGTAAATACTCCTTGTGATAGCCATGTCCTGTCAGGAGTTGGGTTATCTCGAAGGATACGGGTAAGTGGGACATGAATTGTCTGCAATCCTGTATTGTGGGGAACCATTTCTTAGTGGTTGCACCTTGAGGGGCTTGTTCATATCGTTCTTGCCATCGTGTCATAGTCGCTTTTCTGAGTCTAGTCTTGGCATAAGTTATAGCGAATTGGTCGTATGTGATTTGGCATCGTTGATGGGCAGCCTTACCGGCTTCGGCATCAGCCGCTTCATTGCCTGTGATGCCAATATGGCTACGGACCCAAGCCAACCTGATGGTGCCGGGGAACCGCAGCATTACGGCATGTATTTCAGCCACCAACCTATGGGTGTTGCTACGGTTCCGGAGTGCCTGTAGGGAGGACATGGAGTCCGAGTATATTATTGTTTCTGGGTGATTTTTGGCCTCAGCGTATTTGCAGGCTTGTAGTATTGCCCACAATTCGGCTTGGAATACGCTACAAGCGTTGTGTAGCTTATACTTTCTGATGACTGACGAAGAGCTAGCACCAGGGGCGTAGCCGACGAAAGCAGCGCCGACTGTGTCGTCTTCCTGCTTACTTCCGTCGGTGTATATTTGGTACGCTGTACCCTGGTGTAGTTCGTCTACCTGTTGTTGATCAGTTGCTATAGCGAATTCGGGAGAAATACGAATGCTGGGGTGAGGTAGTTGTTCTGGTGGTATCGGTTTTTCTAAAGCGACATCGCCTGGCAATTCCGCAAAAGTACCTGAGTATTTCATGAGTTCGATGTCGCGAACTTCTCTGATTTTGAGGTCCAGGGGTATGAAGCCAGCTAATGCTAGCGCTGCATTAGTAGAAATGGTGCGGAATGCGCGTATGGCCTTAATGGCAAATCCCCGTTGCATGCTTTCGAGTAGCTTTCGGGCATATTTGTGCTTTGCAGCATGTCCCCAGATTCCAGCTGCATAGGTGATCATAGGTTCAATTACCTGGTGATAGATGATGCTTATATTCTCTGGATGTGCTCCCCAGGTTGGCCTTGCAAAGAGGCACAACCTGTGAAAAACTCTTGTTGTTTTAGCCACTGCATATTTAATGTGCTCGTGAAATCGGAGGCGTTTGTCGATTATTACGCCCAGTAGCTTAATTTGGTCCGAAAAATTTATCGGGATGCCAGCCATGACTAGGTGAGCGGATTCGGCTTTTGGACTGAAGGAGATTGCTTGTGTTTTGTGGGGGCCAAATTCCAACTTTACATTGGTGCCCCAATCGTAGATTATCTCTAGGGCTGCATTGCATCTTTCTTGAATTTTTGCTGTTGTCTTAGAGGTTACTATAAGAAGGACGTCATCTGCAAATGCTTGCAGATGGCATCCCTCAGGTAGTGTTTTCAGGAAGAGATTGTTGAGAAGGATATTCCAGAGTACGGGTCCGCACGCCGAGCCCTGAACACATCCCTTGGTCATTGGTCTTGTGACTCTGGCGTCGCCGTATTCCAGTGTTACAGAGCGATGTTGCGTGTAGCTCTGGATGAGGCCAAATATGTTTCTTGGGCACTTCTGATCCCGCAGTTGGTCGAACATGGCGGGCCACCAGGCGTTATTGAACGCTGATGCTATGTCGAGTGACACGGCCACAGCCATGTTGCCGTTGTCTTTGGCTCGGCGTACGGTTTCCAGTGCCGTGTGTAGTGCATCAGTGGTGCTTTTTTGCTCTGTAAAGCCAAATTGCATGGGGTTGGACTTACCAGCCTTGGCAGCCGCGTAGGTAACCCTTCTGATGAAGAGTTTTTCCAGCAGTTTGCCGAAGACTGGTATGAGTCCTATTGGACGAAGTGATGTTAGGGAAGTGTGGTCCGGTTTGCCAGGTTTTGGAATTATTTTTATATACGCCTCCTTCCACTTACGGGGAAAGTACTGGAGTGTAAGACATCGGTTGTAAATTGAAGTTAGAAGATCAGGGTAAGCTATGGCAAAGTTTTTGCAGATGTCGGAGGTGAGATTGTCAAGCCCGGGGGCCCTTTTGGGGTTCATATGGTCTAAGCACTCCAGTACCTCGCCGGCAGTGAAGGGAGGGTCGTTTTGGGTGTCCGGTGGTAGATCCTGTTTCGCTCTCAATTCAAAGTGGCCGGGTTTGCTGTCCAAGGTGTCTGCAGGGAAGAAATGTTTAAGAATTTCCTCAGCGGTATCTTGGGAGTTAGTGGTATACCTATTGCCGATTTTGATGGTGGTAGGTGGACGCTTAGGTGCGGACTCTTTGAGGAGTCGGTTGGTAAGTGACCAAACATTTTCTTTGGTCTGTAATTCACAAAACTCCCGAAAATGTTTGGTCGATTCCATTTTAAGTTCCTCTGCGTAAGTGGCCTTTGCGACTTGTTGTTCCTGGAGTATATGATCAATAGGTAATCCCTGTCTGATTGATGCATGGAGTTTTTTATGTAATTTAATTACTTCCTGTTTTCGAAGTTCTAGGTTTTCCGTCCACCACGGTGCCTTGATCTTTGCTCCTTTTTGTCTGATTGGCATGGATTTTTGGCATGCTGAGCGAATGATTTCATTGAGTTCTTCGACTGTGTTTTCAAGTTCCTCGCTGTCAATGGTGGATATGTCTTTTGTCAATATGTTTGAGGTGGTCATAGATGTATCGAGAGCTTCTTTAAACCCTGCCCAGTTTGCCTTGTCAGTTCGGTATAGGAAAGTAGATGTTGATGTTGGGTTGTGCTTTGTTAAGTGTCCGGTTTGTACTGTAAATTCTATGGCGTTATGCTGGGATGATGGGCAGATATCGAGATTGACATGCCAATTGGAAATACGATCGTATATGAGGTCTGAAGCTGCCGTGATGTCGACAATCGAACTTCTAGGTTGTCCGTGGGTGACAGTTTCAAATGTTGGAGTCTGTCCAACATTGCAGATGTTTAAATCGTTAGTTGATAATAGTTCTACGATTTCTGATCCTCTGGGGTTTGAGCTAAGGCTGCCCCAAAGTGGGCTCCAGCCGTTCAAATCTCCACCGATGATTAGGTTTTGATTTTTATTTGATTTGATGAGGAAGTCAAGTTTGTCCAGGGTTCTGTGTGCATCGTCACGCGGTTCTACATATGACGATGCGATTGTTATATGGATATTGTGCTGAATTATTTTAATAACACAGAGATTAGGGGAGGAGTAGCGGGATTCGCCTAATACCTGCCCCAACTCTGGTTTTGTGATAATACATGCTTTGACTGCATCGTTATTATTTCCAAATTGGTGTAAATTGAGTCCTGGAATGGATTTGACGGTGATACCGTTTCCAACGTATGGCTCTTGAATGAGTCCAATAGTGTAAGGGCCTTGCAAGAAAGAAAGGATAAACTCGTGTTGACTGTGTCGAGAGCGGTCTGTGTTGCACTGTAGTATTTTGATCTTACTGTTGAATGTGGCTGTTACCGTAGTCCACTTTACTGTTTATCCTTTCCTGCATTGCCCCCACTCTTGGACACATTCCGGACGTTGCAGTGTGTTTTTCGTCCGATTTGGCGTTGAATTTTTTGTTGTGTGTATGGCAGTTGTGACACTTCGGTGTTAAGTTTTTGTTCGGGCATTCTCCCAGCGAGTGCTCGGTGGATGCGCAGTGAGAGCATAGTGCAGTTTCTGTTTTGCAATGTGTTTTGGTGTGTCCAAATTGGAGACACTTGTGGCATTGCAAAAACGGGGAAAATTCCGTTGCTCTTACGCGTTGAAAGCCTATGCTCACTCTCTCCAGCTGAATAATAGCGCGGTATAGTTCTGGTGTGACACAGAAGACTGCATTATACAGGTATGGATTTCTATTGTTCCGCTTGAAGCGGAGTGTCATGTCCGACTCTTGTTGGATGTGCGCGCTTAGTTCAGTGTTTTGTGCTTTGATTGTGTCAATGAGATCTTCTGCGGGGGTGTCGTTTATTATTCCCTTTAGAATAATCATGGGTTTTAACCGTTTAGCTGGTTCTGCTGAGGCAAAGTTGTTTTCTTTGATTTTGTTGATCGTCTGGGTGGCTTGGTTAGCGTTGTCGAATTCGACTCTGAGCTTGTTGTTCGACAGAGTTTGAACGCGGACCGGAGCGAACGCTAGTTGCTTAAAATCAACGCTTTTCTTGAGTGCGCTGATGGCATCCTGTCTGGTTTTGATATCCCCATTGGGGGTCACAATTATGGCGGGTTTGCTATCACGTTTGACTGCCATAGTGGCGGTGGTGTTAATCGGAAATTGTGGTTGGTTAAGTGCAGCTGTCTGCGCATAAGAGCGTCCGGGCAGTGCTGGGGAAAGTGATTTAAAGCGGGCGAGTTCTGCTTTAACGCTGCTTGCTACTTCCTGTCTTACACAGTTGAGAATTTCCTCCTTGAGATCCAAAGACCGATTGGCGTTTTGTGTCTCGCTTTGAGGCTCACTGGCGCTGTTAGTATTGGTGTCGAATGTCAGATTGTTGGTGATTTTCACTATCTCCTCCAGTACTTCAGACGCCGTTGTTTTGTTGGCTTTGAGCAGTGAATTGCCGTGGTTAATAAGGGCCTTAGCATATTTTGAAAGGCGAGCAATTTTCTCAAGTGGGTTTTCACCTGGTTTGGGGGGAATGATTACGAGTGATGGCGCTTCAGTTTTCTTAGCCTTTTTGGCTTTATTGGATTTGGTGGTCCACTTGCCGTCGTTATCCTCCTCCTCGGTTTCTGTCGCATTTTTTTGGGGTTTCGACGACGCTTCTTGAGAGGTTCCTTCGTTTGCCTCCTCAAAGACCTCATCTAGCTCATCATTGCTATTACAGGAATCGTCTGCGTCACTTTTGGTAGCAGAAGACTGGGTTTTATTCCTTGTTTTGGTCATTTTTCCCGATAAAAACAGTAATTAAAAGAATAAGTAATTTTTGGATTTTTGACCCTTCGAGAAAAAAAGTCAATTTGGTTAGGTTAGGTTAGGTTAGGTTAGGTTAGGTTAGGTTAGGTTGGGGTGCAAGGTCGGATAGAACCTCCACGTGTGCCCGGCCCATTGTAGTTCCCACTTCACACGTGTGGTGGGAACGACAATGGGTTCGGGCCGGTGCATCCTGGGCGCCTTCGTATATAATCCCTTCGGGGATTGCATACGAAGGTGGCTAATAATCCGACAACTGGGGGGGGCTCGGCTGGCTGACCCGGGTAGCCTGGGTAACGGCAGCCGAGCAGGGGTATACCGTAACCCCGTACATGGTGCGGGGTCGGGGGCTGTCATCCTTCGGGATGGGAGCCGCGAGGAAGAAAACCTCTATAAAAAATTACGAGAGGGGGGGCCTTTGGGCCCAGCTCGCTACGCGAGCAAGTCGGGGGCGTGTTCCGGTCCGAGGACTGGTTCCGGCCCGCCCGTAAACTCGTACGTGGTGCGAGAGCGGGGGCCGCCACTTCGGTGGGGGCCGCGGGGAGAAAACCCCTATAAAAAATCCTCAAAGACCTGGCACTGGGATGCGTGGTGTCGGGGCGCCTCGTCGAGGTGGCTGGCGGAGGACAGTCAGCCCATTAGCGGTCTCCCTCAGGTACCTCCCGCCCCCTGAGGTGTAATTAGGGTTACCCGGGTACAGGGGTCTCTGCCCGGGTGGACCGTTTTTCCCCCATAATCGTGGGAACAGAATGGAAAGTGATATATTAAAAAAACCTTTAACCAGAAGTAGGTCCAGGAAGGACGGAGACAAGACGAAACAAGGAGCTGTTGCTAAACAGCCAGCGACAACAAGACCTGTCGCACAGCCGATAGTAAGGTTGACCCCCCTGCCATTTGGCATTGTGGCGTCGAAAGGTACAGCCTTTGAGGAGAGGGAGCGGAGCAGGAGCTCACTGGAATCGTCAACGGACTCCATTGACTCAGACCAAGACTGTAAACGTCCACGGACGGAAGAGCCCTGTCATTCGGGAGACAGCGAGTCAGGAGAGGAAGAAGCCCCCGTAGCTATGGGAATAGCCGAGGCTCAAGCCCAGATAAGGGCGGCTGACTGGGTGGACTTCGATGAGGAAATAGAGGGGAGCATCGCTGAAAAGGCAAGAAAATACCTACCCCCGCCAGGTAGCGTAAGGCATAAACTTATCCTTCGTGACCTTCCAACCAGCCTTATTTGTCAGAAGGCCAGTATGGTGACTAGCATTGTCACTGACGTGGCCACCAAGTCGGGTCACCTAAAAGGGACATACGTGCGTGTTCTGAAGGAAGCGGCCTCCCGTATTACAGAATGCCTCGAGCATGTGGGTAGTCGAAGCAGCTCGGAGGAGTGTGCTGTGCTAAATTCCAGGTACAGAAAGGTCACGGAGGAATACCGTTCCTTAAAGCTGGCCTGTGATACAATCGAGCAGGATAACCAACGCCTGCGAACACAAATGGAGGAGTTGAAGGTAGAGCTAGAAGTTCTAAAGAGGACTCCTGCACCCACTTGCCTAAACTGCACAATTGGGAACGCAGCAGCGGGACTCGGGCAAGCGCCTATCATGGAAAAGGCCCTGGAAGACCTGAAGCGCTCACTAATGATCTCTATTGGGGAGATGGTAAACACCCGGTTAGAGTCAATGGAGAAGAGGCTACCCGCCTCACAGCCTATACGGCCGCCCTTGGCGGCTGACCGTCGGAGGGCAGCGCAGGCGGCACCAGCTGCTCCAGATGCCCCACCCACTCGGAAGTCCCTTACTGCGGTCCGCCGTACCAGGGCCACGACAAGCCCACCGCAGCCACAACCGGAGACGAGCACCAGCGTGACTCCAGCCACGGAGGAAGGTTGGATAGAGGCGAAAAGTAGGAAGAAGAGGCGGGCCAAACCAACATCTGCTCAAAATCCTACGCCGGAGCAGCAAACCAGGCCGGATACAGCTTCCAAAGTGAGGCAAAAGCAGAAGAGGAAGACAGTCAGGCTGAAAGCTCCACGATCGGCAGCCGTTATAGTGACACTCACTCCGGAGGCCGTCAAACAAGGAATGACTTACGCCAGCGTAATCCAGAGGGCAAAAGCGTCCTTTAACATCGCTGATATAGGAATTGAAGGACTACGCGTCAGAGAAACGGCTACTGGCGCTAGAAAATTGGAGATACCAGGTGTCTCGAGTGGGCCGCTGGCCGACAACTTGGCTATAAAAATCAAGGAAGTGGTGTCAGACGTAGCTCGAGTCTCACGACCGGTGAGGAGTGCAGAGCTACGTATATCGGGATTGGATGACTCAGTCCAAGTGACGGATGTGGTCTCAGCCATCAGTACAAAGGGAGAGTGCCACGAAGACCAAATAAAGGTTGGGGATATACGTTTGGGTCCGGGAGGTGCAGGCACCGTGATAGTGAGCTGCCCCGTAACAACGGCCAAGAACTTGGTCCGGGCTGGCACAATACAGGTGGGATGGAGTACTGCGGATGTACGAGTCCTGCCTCGCCGGCCAATGAGGTGCTACCGCTGCCTAGGTACAGGTCATACCCGGCAGAGGTGCCCGTCTGAGGTAGATCGCAGCAGCCACTGCTTCCGCTGCAGCAAAGAAGGCCATAGAGCAGCGGACTGTACAGCGAAGTTTTGGTGTGCGGTGTGCGCCGAAGCGCAAAGGCCAGCAGGCCATCGAATGGGAGGCAGGAGTTGCGGCCCTCCTGTAACAAGGGGCAAACCCCCAGAAAAAGCGACCGCCCCGAGGGAGCCTGAAGAAGACCAGGCAGAAGACGCGGATGAAGAGGCGATTGAGATGGAAGAGGTGTACCTCCAATCGTCTATCGAGGCCAGCAGGCGGGGAATGGGCAGCTCCTTGCCTGCATAGCACTGGTTTCGAGGGACTGAGGAGGAAGATGCCCAAGTGTGCTAGGGCATCTTCCTGGTAACCGCGTTGGCTTAATAGGGGCCAGTCAGGACAGCCTGGTTGATTACCAACAAGGAGCCCAGGCTGTCGGTTCTGACCGTGACGGCACACAGACAGGTTTTAGTGGGTATGCCTTCGAGCACCCATCGGACCTCCCTGTCGTCGTCGGGTGGGTGCTCGAAGGAGAGCCCCACATAACTCCGTCGCGTGCCCAGCGACGGAGTATGCATAAGGCTGCATTTCCTGTCAAAAAAAAAAAAAAAAAAAAAAAAAAAAAAAAAAAAAAAAAAAAAGGTTAGGTTAGGTTAGGTTAGGTTAGGTTAGGTTAGGTTAAGTTAGGTTAGGTTAGGGGTGGGGTGCAAGGTCGGATAGAACCTCCACGTGTGCCCGGCCCATTGTAGGTCCCACTTCACACGTGCGGTGGGAACGACAATGGGTTCGGGCCGGTGCACTCTGGGCGCCGTCGTATGTAATCCCTTCGGGGATTGCATACGAAGGTGGCTAATAATCCGACAACTGGGGGGGGGCTCGGCTGGCTGACCCGGGTAGCCTGGGTAACGGCAGCCGAGCAGGGGTATACCGTAACCTCGTACATGGTGCGGGGCCGGGGGCTGTCATCCTTCGAGATGGGGGCCGCGAGGAAGAAAACCTCTTTAAAAAATTACGAGAGGGGGGACCTCACGGTCCGTTCTGCACGTCGCCCTCTGATTGCAGAGGGTTGTAACGTAGCAGGCATGGGAGGCGGCGAAGTAGCCGCGGGGCCCATCTTTGGGTCAGAGGAGCCAGGTGTGGCTTCGGAGACGGGCGACCTTTTCAGGTTGCGGCTTCGGGTCGGCGTCCCAGACGTTTCTGGGTAGCGGCGACGCGATTCGGGCTCGACCGGCGTCCTGGACATTCCGGGTAGCGGCGGTGCGAGCGGGGGCGGCGGGTCTGCTGGATCGTTAGCGCGACCAGTGGGCAGGCATTCGATGCCAACCGTCGGCCAACCCGTTACCCCGCGTTGAGCGGGGCCGGGGAGGGCGTGCCCTTAATTGGGTGACCCTACGAGGAGAAAACCTCAATAAAAAATCCCCAACCCCAAGTTTGCTGTCGCGAATTGGCGAGGGGGTGAGTGGCTGGTGGGAGACCAGTTTCTACACGACAGCGGAGCAGGGGACCGGCGGACCCTCTGCTTCGAGAACCCTACGCTTACCCAGGCATGGGGCCTCTACCTGGGTGGACCTACATTGTCACCATACTCGTGGGAACTATATGGACACATTAAATTTTAAAAACATGTTTGGAGGAGGAGCAGGCGAGAAGCCTAAGAAGACGGAGGAGCCGCGAAAGACAGCATCAAAGCTGTCCGCGGAAAAGGAAGAGAAGGAGGAGCCACCAAAGGCTGTCTTTAAACAGCCCGTGGAAAAACCGGAGAAGAAGGAAAGGCTGAAGGAGCCAGTCGTCAGGCTCACTAGGAGTCCCGCTTTAGCGGCGATGTTAGGCGGAGAGGAGTTGGTCCCGATGAGCCGAAGCCCGTCGTGCTCGTCCTTTGTCGACTCCGATGACGACATGGCTGAAACTGTACCTGGACGTAAACGTTCACGGTCCCGAGCAGGAGATAAGATCGGAGACCAAGATGAAGACTCGGAGACGACCCCGGCGAAAATAGCAGCCGCCCGCCGTGGCCGCGGCCGCCCCGCTACTACAGGCCAGTACATCGGCGTAGGAAAAATGAGGGCCGAGCTTGCTGCTGCTAAAAAGCTACAAGAGCAATTAGAAGAGGAGGTAGCCGTGGCGGCCACCCGGAATAGACCGCCGCCAAAACCCAGAGTCGAGACGCAAAAGGAGGACAGTAACATTGAGGAGCTGGCCACCTTTGAGCTCTTAAAGAGAGGGATGGACGGAGTGAAAGTGGTACTAGAGGTTGCCAAAACATCCAGCAACCTCAAAGGCACTAGTATCAAGGCCCTACGAGATGCGGCAGACCTGATCGCGAGAGTCATGGACGGGATGGTCAGCCGCAACACCGTGGCCGATACGAAGAGGCTAGAGGACCGGCTGGAGAAAACAAGGGAAGAGCTGTCGCGAACTACGGCGGAGAACTCCTCCATGCGACAAAACAACGCTGCCCTACGGGACGAAGTGGCAGGGCTGCGACGCGAGGTGCAGTTGCTGCGAGAGCAGTTGGAAAGAGCGCATGTTGGATCCAACGTGCGCACTGTCAACACTGTGGGCACCATGTCGGTCGAAGAACTCCGCCGACTCATAGCGGAGCAGGCCGGCACAATGGTGAATGCACGCATTGAGGGGCTTCAAAGCCGGCTCTTGCCAGAAGAGCGTCTGCGGCCGCCACTGGCATCGGATAGGAGAAAGGCTCCAGCACCTGCGCCGACATTAGAGACGGGCACTTCTGTCCCTCCCAAGGTCATCACGACCACACCTGCCGGAAAAAAGACCAAGAAGGATAAGAAAAAGCAGATGAAGAAACACGCGCAATCTGGTACGGCGCTTGCGGGACCAAATCGGACTGTAACAACTGCCACAGCCACCGGCCCTGCAACAACGACAGAGGAGCCATGGCAGACGGTGGGCAAAAGGGGCAAAGTCAAGAAGCCCCAGAAGCTGCCCCGGCAGGCAAAAAAGGTGAGGTTGCGCCCCCCACAAACCTCAGCGGTGGTAATAAAGCTCCGGCCTGAGGCGAAAGAAAAGGGGGCGTCATACGCGGAAGCACTGCTGGGGGCCAAGCAAAAAATAAACCCCCGAGACTTCGGATGTGAGAGGGGATTCGCCATCAGGCCAACCCAAACGGGGGCCCGAAAATTTGAAGTGCCGGCCGGCGAAAGAGGAGAAAACGCCGATAAATTGGCGGAAAAACTGAGGGAGCTGCTGGACCCGTGTCTAGTAGAGATCTCCAGGCCTAATAAGTGTGCGGAGTTCCGCCTGACAGGTCTGGACGACACCATCTCAGCGGAGGATGTGAGGGCGGCGGTGGCAACAGCCGGTGGGTGCCCAGAAGCGGCTGTGTTCGTCGGCGAAATTCGCCCCAGCCGTTTCGGAATGGGTGCCTGCCTGGTCCGATGCCCGGTGGTTGCCGCTAAGCGTATCGCTGAAGGCGGCAAAAAGCTTTTAGTTGGTTGGGTTTCTGCGGTAGTCAGTATTCTGCCGCAGAAACCCTTAAGGTGCTTTAGGTGCCTAGAGGTGGGCCATGTAAGAGCCATGTGCGAGTCGGCTGTGGACCGGTCTGATACCTGCTATCGCTGCGGGAAGACCGGCCACAAAGTAGCAGAATGCTCTAACTCGCCACGCTGTGCGATATGCGTGGCAGCTGGTAAGGCGAGCGACCATCCTCTGGGCAGCCAAGCCTGTCGGGTTGCCCAGTCACGAAAGAAGGCGACTGACAGACTAAAGAAGAAGCCGGCCGTGCCACCGGCCCCTAGCGCTACGGCTGCTGATGGGCCTGAGGCAATGGACGTAGCAGCCGCCTCTACAGCGGCAGAGTAAAGCCGAAATGGGGTGAGGGCGAAAGGCCCAGACCCCGTTGTTGGTGAGAGTCGGGCGGCAGAGATGGGGAAGCTCTGTCGCCCACTGCAGGGCTTTCGTGGTGGATGGGCGCGTTCTGTGTTTCGGCGCGCCCACACCGAGGGAGGGGGCTTGTGAGCTCCCAAAGAGGGGTCCCAAGGACCGCCGGCGGCGGACCGCGGTAGTATCTTAGCTTCCCGTGGCCCGTCGCATAGCGGCAGACGGAACACCGGGGGGTTTTAGTGGGTATGCCCGTCAGCCTTTAACTGACGGGTGAGTCCCACATAACCCCGCCGTCTCCCCAACGGTGGGGTATGCGTAACGCATTTCCCCCCGTAAAAAAAAAAAAAAAAAAATAAAAAAAAAAAAAAAAAAAAAAAAAAAAAAAAAAAAAAAAAAAAAAAAAAAAAAAAGGTTAGGTTAGGGGTGCAAGGTCGGATAGAACCTCCTCGTGTGTCCGGCCCATTGTAGGTCCCACTTCACACGTGCGGTGGGAACGACAATGGGTTCGGGCCGGTGCATCCTGGGCGCCGTCGTATATAATTCCTTCGGGGATCGCATACGACGGCGGCTAATAATCCGACAACAGGGGGGGAGCTCGGCTGGCTGACCCGGGTAGCCTGGGTAACGGCAGCCGAGCAGGGGTAAACCGTAACCCCATACATGGTGCGGGGCCGGGGGCTGTTATCCTTCGGGATGGGGGCCGCGAGGAAGAAAACCTCTCTAAAAAATTACTCCTCTTGGGCGGTGTCTGGTCCAAGGACCAGCTCCGGCCAACCCGCAACCCTGTACGTGGTGCAGGGAGTGGGGGCCGCCACTTCGGTGGGGGCTGCGTGGAGACAACCACTCTAAAAAACCTCAAAGTCCTGGCACTGGGATACATGGTGTCGGGGCGCCTGGAATGGTGGCTGGGGAGTGCATCAGCCAACTAGTGGTCGCCCTGGGGTACCTCCCGACCCCCCAGGTGTAAGTAGGGTTACCCGGGTACAGGGGTCTCTGCCCGGGTGGACCACCCTTTCCCCCATTCTCGTGGGACTAGTATGGAGTTGAATAATTTTTCTAATAAAAACCTTTTTGTCGTTGTGGAGCGACTACAATCGCCAACTTCTGGCGATTCCGTCGCGGAGGACGTAGCTCTGAGTCCGAGAAAAAACAGAGCCGAACACCAAGAGGTACCTATCTCTAGCATCTCTGGATGCAAAGAGCCGGAAGTGGAGAACGATGATGCAGCGAGTGTGGTATCTGCAGCGGGCAGTACCAGCACTATTAGAACTCGCAGCAGAGCCCGACTTGAGCTTAATCGTTCGCCTATAAATCTGTCCAGCGAGGCTAAAATTGATGACCAAATAACAAAAGTGGCGGTCACGACAAATGAAAACCGAGTGGAAGAGGAAACGCTATCGGACGTCTCGAGCAATGGCCAGAAGAGACTTTACCATAGTATTGAGGAGTCCGATTCAGACACAGGAGAGGAAACAACCGGGTCGATACCAAAAACTTTAGTGTCCCGAAAGGGGCGTGGTAGACCCCCAACCACAGGAAAATACATCGGCGTGGGCAAGGCGAGGGAGGAATATCGCCGAGAACGGCTTGCGGCTTTAGAGACCATGACTAAAGCCTCGACGAGTGCCGTTAGACCTTCGCCGGAAGACCGCTCACTAAGAAGAACAGAAGCGGCCTCAGCATCTTTCGATGATTTCGTGTGTGTTATGACGTCGGATGCACTCAAGGATAAGGGCATCAAAGAGGTGGAGTTGCTACTGGGCAACATTAAAAAGTCAAAAAATCTCAAAGGGTCGTGTCAGAGAGCGATGATTGATTCAGCAGCGACTCTTCGAGATGTCATCGAGACCTACGCATCACGGACAATGACGGAAGAAACGCGTCGGTTACAAGCTGACAATGCTCGTCTCCGCCAGGAGATGGAGAATATGAAGGCAGAAATAAAGGCCCTCCGCACCGCGTTCTCAGAGAGAAATCGCTCACAAACGCTGCCATCGCAGCCTAGCTCTGCACCTAGCCAATGTTCGGCCCCTGAGCCTAATTGGGTTGAAGGCTTAAAAAGGTCCTTAATGACGTCGCTTAGTGAAATGCTGAACTCACGTTTGGCAAGTGCGGAAGATCGTCCTGTGGTTAGCAGAAACAAAGCCAGCTCGAACTCCAACAAGCCATCTAAGGCTTCCAATGAGACACAAGCCGCAGTCTCCGCATTCAAACCACCATCTAAAACGACCCGAAGCTCGGCTGCAAAGCCTCCCGCTCCAAGCGTGAGCCTTAGTGCAGCTAATACACCAGACGTACCAGCTCCAGGTCCAATCGAAGGCGAGTGGCAAGAGCAAAAAAATAGGAAAAAAGAAAGAAGGAAGAAGAAGAAAGCGGCAGATGCCGCTGCTTCCGAGGCTGCCAAGAATAGGGCTAAACAAGCAGCACAAAAGCCGCAGGCGACTGCCAAAACACCCCAAACGGCTAAAGCCAAGAAGAAGAAGAATAAGCCAAACCTTACACCTCCTAAGTCCTCGGCGGTAGTCATAACTATTCAGCCAGAGGCGATGGAGAAAGGAATGACGTACGCGACGGCTCTCCTAAAAGCTAGAGAAGCAGTGAAACTTGGAGACCTTGGCATTGAGGGAATTCGCTGCAGGCAGTCGGCGACAGGGGCAAGAATACTTACGGTTCCAGGTGACACTAGTGCTCAAAAAGCCGATCTTTTAGCCGAAAAGTTAAGGGAATTCTTCGCAGAGTCAGCAAAAATCGCCAGACCTGTTAAATGTATCGACCTGCGCATTACGGGATTGGATGATTCTGTGGAAAAAATAGATGTCATCGAAGCAGTGGTAACGGTTGGTCGCTGCTCTGCTGAAAACGTCAAGGCGTCAGATATTCGTTTTGGTCCGGCGGGCTCCGGTTCGACTGTGGTGTCATGTCCGGTTGAGGCAGCTAAACTGTTAGTTGATGCGGGAAGGCTCCTAGTAGGATGGAGTTCTGCAAATGTTAGGGCCTTGAATAGTCGTCCATTACGGTGCTATCGCTGCCTCGGAATAGGTCATACTAGACAGCGGTGCACATCAAAAATTGACAGGAGCGATCTATGTTTTAGGTGTGGCAAAGATGGTCACAAAATGTCCAACTGTTCTGCTCGTCCCAATTGTGCAGTGTGCGCAGACGCAAACAAAGCGGCAGGCCACGTTATGGGGGGCAAGAACTGTGATCCACCTATCGGCAAGAACAAGGAGGCCTCGAAAACACAGACCTCTTTCCCAGTGACGGCTCGTAACAAAGAGCATGAGGTACAAGAACTGGAGCTTTAATGGATCAGCACAAACACATCCAATTCCTCCAGGGAAACATCAATCACTGTGCTGGCTCTCAGGACCTGATAATGCAAGAGCAAGCACAGCGATCTATTGACGTAGTAGTTATTGCAGAACCGTACTTTGTTCCCAAACATCCAAACTGGGCTGCTGATACTGAAAATTCCGTCGCCATTTTAACACGCGCTCGTTTCCTCCCTCTCACGGTTAAAGAAAGGGGACCAGGTTATGTGGCAGTGACAATCGGGGGAATTGCAATAGTAGGAGTGTACTTCTCTCCAAACAAAAGTGTGGCTGAACTTGAAGATTTCCTAGATAGACTTAGCCCCGTAGTGAGAAGACTGGCTTCTACTCAGACACTGGTAATGGGTGACCTCAACGCCAAATCTACGGCATGGGGTGCCCCTTCCTCGACTGTGCAGGGCGATTTGGTGTTGGAATGGACAGTTGGACTAGACTTGGTTGTACTCAATAGGGGTACGTCGAACACTTGCGTGAGGTGGAACGGTGGATCCAAAGTGGACGTAACATTCGCCACACCAATTATCGCAACGCGAATTTGTGATTGGCAAGTCCTTGATGAAAATGAGACACTGTCCGACCACCAGTACATTACGTTTAGTATCTCACCTTCTACACGGGTTAATTCCATCCCTCGGTCAAGCCAAAATGTGCATTTTCCGCGATGGGCCCTCACACGTTTTGACCGTGAAAAAGCTGAAGAGTCGGTCATTGTACAAAGCTGGAACCCTTCTCCTATGAACCCTCGAGGGGTAGATGAAATGGCCAGTGGACTTAGAACTTCCCTTACTATTGTCTGCGATGCTTCTATGCCACGTGTTAGGAATCGTCCTGCTAGAAAGGAAGTTTACTGGTGGTCTCAAGAAATCGCCGAACTTCGTGCTACTAGCTTCAGATGTCGTCGTGCATATCAGCGCTGTCGTCGTAGGCGCCACACAAATGAGGAAGAGGAACACCTGCACAACACTTATCTGGAAGCTAAGAAGAGGTTGCAGCTAGCTATCAGTAAGGCTAAAGCTATGGCTAGGGAAGAGTTTTTGGAAAGCCTGAACAATGACCCGTGGGGCCGCCCTTATCGCTCAGTGCGCTCAAAAATGAGTCAGGCAACCCCCACCGAGTCCTTTCAACCAGAACTACTCCGGGACATTGTTACTGGATTGTTCCCAGTACGGACACTACATATAACTCCAGCTATGGTTCCGGAAGAGACAGAGGTGGAACAAGAAACCATAGTTGACGACATCCTGGTAACGGACAACGAACTGGAGACCGCGATCGACTGTCTACGCCACAAAAACAAGGCTCCCGGCCCGGATGGGATCCCCGGTCGTGTCTTGCCGCTGGCATTTAAACACCTAGGTGGTCAACTTCGAGAACTTATCGAGAAGTGCCTGACGACTGGTCAATTTCCAAAATCATGGAAAGATGGACGGCTATGCCTACTGCATAAACCAGGAAAACCTGCTGACTCTCCTAGTGCATTCCGGCCGATTATTCTCCTTGATGAGACGGGAAAACTGTTGGAGCGCATAATCGCCGCCCGCATTAATGAACACCTTAAAACGACTGGTCCTGACCTTTCAGAAAAACAGTTCGGTTTTCGGGCAGGGCGCTCAACTATTGATGCGCTGATGGAGCTTAAACAAATGACGACAGAGGCTGTGTCCCGCGGCGAAAGAGCGTTGGCGGTATCCCTAGATATAGCCAATGCCTTCAACACCATGCCCTTCGAATGCATCGAGGAAGCCCTACGTTATCACAGAGTGCCACAGTACCTGAGGAAGATAGTGGGACACTACTTGAAGGAAAGAGACGTTCTTTATATAAATCACGCAGGGCAACTGTGCTCGTGGCGAATGACTTGCGGTGTTCCACAGGGGTCGGTTCTAGGGCCACTCCTGTGGAATATAGGGTTTGATTGGATCCTGCGTGGGGTGCTCTTACCTCGAACCAACGTGATCTGCTATGCAGACGATACTCTTGTGTTGGTTCGCGGTAAGAGCTTTGAAGAAGCAATGCGATTGGGTTCTGCCAGTGCTTCGCTAATAATCCGGCGGATCGAGATGCTCGGCTTAAAGGTGGCAATACAGAAAACAGAAGCAATCTTTTTCTACGGGCCTGGACGGAAACCGCCTGCCGGAGCACAAATAACTTTAAACGGCGTTGACGTCCCTGTGAAAGGGCATTTGAAATATCTGGGTTTGATCCTGGACGGCAAATGGAAGTTTGATGAGCATTTCCGTCAACTCTCACCGAAGCTAGTAAATGCTGCGTCCGCTCTTGCTCGTCTCCTGCCGAATATGGGTGGACCAAGTAGTAGTTGTCGTCGATTATACGCGGGAGTCCTAAAAAGTATGGCGTTATACGGGGCACCGGTTTGGGTGGACGCTCTTACGAGAGAAAACAAGGCTCTACTACGCAAACCGCAAAAGGTTATAGCTATACGAGCTATTAGAGGATATCGTACAGTGTCCCGAGAGGCAGCCTGCGCTCTCGCGGGAACACCGCCTTGGGAGCTCGAGGCACTTGTGCTAGCGAAAACCTACCAACACAGAGTGGAGGCAAGAACGCGAGGGGACAGACCAGCCCCTGAAGAGATGCGCCGAGTCCGACTTCGGGCACAAGAGGAAATGGTTCAAAATTGGGCCCACAGAATGTCCTCTGAGGAATACGGACGTCGAACCCTTGAGGCGTTGTGCCCGCTCCTTGATCGTTGGATGGAGCGTCGGCATGGGTCGCTGACCTATCACCTAGTGCAGGTACTAACGGGCCACGGCTGTTTCGGTGGCTACCTGCACCGGGTTGCCAGACGGGAGGTTAGTGCAATATGTCACGAGTGTGGTGCGACCGAAGACTCGGCTCAGCACACTTTAGAGGAGTGCACAGCCTGGAGTCAACAACGCCGTGACCTGATGACAATTGTAGGAGGAGACCTCTCTCTGCCCAGACTGGTAAGCGCCATGCTGGACTGCGACAGGGAATGGAAGGCCATGGCCTCTTTTTGCGGGGAGGTGATGACGCAAAAGGAGGCCGCGGAGCGGGCCCGTGAGGACGACGCCCTGGCGGACCCGCTCCGACGAAAGCGGCTTGGGAGGAGGCGACGTCGATACGCGCACCTCCTCTCACTTTGAGGTGGCTAGCGGGTGGTTGGCAGGGTAATTAAGCTGCCGCCTGCATTGTACAGCCTATTTGGCCTGGGGAGATGCCCAAGTGCACACGGGCATCTCTCATGGGATGTGAGGTGGCCTGGATAAACGGGCCGGCCGCCGTAGTGGAGTGGAGCCATACAATAGGGACCCAAACTGCTACGGAACGGATGTGGGTGCACCGAGGGGTTTTAGTGAGTAGGCCCGCCAGACCTTTACACTGGCGGGAGAGTCTCACATAACCCCACTACCCACCCCGTAGTGGGGTATGCGTAACGCATTTCCCCTCGTTAAAAAAAAAAAAAAAAAAAAAAAAAAGGTTAGGTTAGGTTGGGGTGCAAGGTCGGATAGAACCTCCTCGTGCGTCCAGCCCATTGTAGGTCCCACTTCATACGTGCGGTGGGAACGACAACGGGTTTGGCCCGGTGCATCCTGGGCGCCGTCGTATATAATTCCTTCGGGGATTGCATACGACGGCGGCTAATAATCCGACAACAGGGGGGGAGCTCGGCTGGCTGACTCGGGTAGCCTGGGTAACGGCAGCCGAGCAGGGGTAAACCGTAACCTCGTACGTGGTGCGAGGCCGGGGGCCTGTCATCCTTCGGGATGGGAGCCGCGAGGAAGAAAACCTCTATAAAAATTACGAGAGGGGGGTCTACGGGCCCAGCTCGCCATGTGAGCACGTCGGGGGCGTGTTCCGGTCTGAGGACTGGTTCCGGCCCACCCGCAACCCTGTACGTGGTGCAGGGAGTGGGGGCCGCCACATCGGTGGGGGCCGCGTGGAGATAACCACTCTAAAAAATCCTCAAAGGCCCGGCGCTGGAGTAACGTGGCGTCGGGCGCCCGTGCGCGGGTGGTTGGCGGAGAGCGTCAGCTTGCTAGCGACACCCTCAGGTACCTCCCGCCCCCTGAGGTGTAAATAGGGTTACCCGGGTACAGGGGTCTCTGCCCGGGTGGACTAGTTACATCCCCCATACTCGTGGGAATCACATGGATACGCTTAATTTCAAAAATATGTTTGGAGGAGGAGCAGGCGAGAAGCCTAAGAAGACGGAGGAGCCGCGAAAGACTACGTCAAAGCAGTCCGCGGAAAATTCGAAGACGCAGGAGCCGCAAAAGACTGCATCAAAGCAGTCCGCGGAAAAGGAAGAGAAGGAGGAGCCACCAAAGGCTGTCTTTAAACAGCCCGTGGAAAAGACAGAGAAATTGGCGTCGCTGAAGGAGCCAGTCGTGAGGCTCACTCGGAGCCCCGCTTTAGCGGCGATGTTAGCTGGAGAGGAGTTCGTCCCCATGAGCCGAAGCCCGTCGTGCTCTTCATTCATGGACGACTCCGACGACAACGTGCCTGAGGGCATATCAGGAAGAAAGCGCTCGCGTTCCCGAACTAGGGAACTACCCGAAAATGACGACGAGGACTCAGAGTCGACCCCGGCGAAAGTAACAGCAGCCCGCCGCGGCCGCGGCCGCCCTCCTACTACGGGCCAGTACATAGGCGTTGGTAAGGTGAGGGCCGAGCTGGCAGCCGCTAAAAAAGCGGAGTTACTAGCCCAACTAGAAGAGGAGGCTACAGCAGCGGAGTGTCACACTCGTCGCCCACCGCCAAAACCCAGATGCGACACATCCACAGTGGATGAACCCGAGGACATGACATCCCTCGAGATGATGAAGAAGGGAATGCAAGGCGTCAAAGTGGTGCTAGAGGTTGCCAGAACATCCGGAAACCTCAAAGGCACCAGCGTCAAGGCTTTGCGAGACGCAGCGGACCTCATTGCGGAGATGATGGGGAACTTACATAGCCACAACACCGCTACTGACGTCAACAAAATAGAGGTCCGGCTTGAAAAAGCGACGAGGGAACTATCCCGCACGTCAGAAGAGAACCTCCGTATGCAGCGCGACAACGCCGCACTTCGCGACGAGGTGGCTGGTTTGCGCCGCGAGGTACAGCTGCTACGGGAGCAGCTTGAAGGAGTGCAGGGTGGACCTGACCTGCACCAAAGAACGAGAAGAAAGGACACAGTGGCTGCCATGTCGGTGGACGAACTCCGCCGCCTCATAGCGGAGCAAGCCGGCACCATGGTGAACGCGAGAATAGAGGGGCTGCAGACCCGTCTGCTGCCAGAAGAGCGTCTGCGACCACCACTGGCGGCAGACAGGAGGAAGGCGCCAGTGCCTGCGCCGTTACTAGAAAAGGCCACCCCTGGATCTTCCAAGGCCGCTGCGGCTTCACCTGCCGGGCCAGCGGCCAAGAAGGCAAAAAAGGCAAAGAAACAGGCGAAGACTGGTATGACACCTGCGGCACCAAGGGCAGAATCAACTCCTGCCGCAACCACCGGCCCCACTGCAATAGAGGAGCCATGGCAGACGGTAGGGAAAAGGGGCAAAGTTAAGAAGCCCCAGAAGGTGAATGACAAGCCGCCCCGGCAGGCTAAAAAGGTAAGGTTGCGCCCCCCAAAAACAGCAGCGCTTGTTATCAAGCTGCGCCAGGAAGCGCAAGAAAGCGGGGCGTCTTATGCGCAAGTACTTCTTGGGGCCAAACGGGAGATAAACCCTCGAGAATATGGGTGCGAAAAGGGATTCGCCATCAGGCTTACCCAGACGGGGGCCCGTAAAATTGTGTTGCCGCCCGGTGTAAGTGGAGAAAACGCCGACAAATTAGCGGAGAGGTTTCGCGAGGTGATGGACCCGACCCTGGTCGAGATCTCCAGGCCCACAAAGTGCGCAGAGTTTCGCGTGTCGGGCCTGGACGATACCGTTACAGTAGAGGATGTGCGGTCAGCGGTGGCAACATCAGGTGGGTGCCCAGGGGCGGCCGTGATCGTCGGCGACATTCGCCCCAGCCGCTTTGGAATGGGTGCCTGCCTGGTCCGATGTCCGGTGACGGCCGTTAAAAAGGTCACGGAAGGCGGCAGAAAAATGCTGGTGGGCTGGGTTTCTGCGGTAGTTAGTGTTCTGCCGCAGAAACCTATGAGATGTTATAGGTGCCTCGAAGTGGGGCACGTAAGGGTGATGTGCGAGTCGGCGGTGGACCGGTCGGACACCTGCTATCGATGCGGGAAGACCGGCCACAAAGTTGCAGAATGCACGAACTCGCCACGCTGTGCATTATGCGTGGCGGCCGGGAAGAAGAACGACCATCCGTTGGGTGGCCAAGCCTGTCGGGCTGCCCAGTCACGGGTGAAGACGGCCAACAGGCCCAAGAAGAAGATGGCCGCGCCGCCGGCCCCTAGCGCTACATCCGCAGATGGGGCCGAGGCGATGGAAGTAGCCGCATCCGTAGCGGCAGAGTAACGCCAAACGGGGGTAGGACAAGAGGCCCAAACCCCGTTGATGGTAAGAGCCGGGCGGCAGAGATGGGGAAGCTGTGACGCCCATTGCAGGGCTCTCGTGGTGGATGGGCGCGTTCTGTGTTTCGGCGCGCCCACACCGAGGGAGGGGGCTCGTAAGCTCCCAAAGAGGGGTCCCAAGGACCGCCGGCGGCGGACCGCGGTAGTATCTTAGTTTCCCGTGGCCCGTCGCATAGCGGCAGACGGAACACCGGGGGGTTTTAGTGGGTATGCCCGTCAGCCTTTTACTGACGGGCGAGTCCCACATAACCCCGCCGTCTCCCCAACGGTGGGGTGTGCGTAACGCATTTCCCCCCGTAAAAAAAAAAAAAAAAAAAAAAAAAAAAAAAGGTTAGGTTAGGTTGGGGTGCAAGGTCGGATAGAACCTCCACGAGTGCCCGGCCCATTGTAGGTCCCACTTCACACGTGCGGTGGGAACAACAATGGGTTTTGGGTCGGTGCATCCTGGGCGCCTTCGTATATAATCCCTTCGGGGATTGCATACGAAGGTGGCTAATAATCCGACAACAGGGGGGGAGCTCGGCTGGCTGACCCGGGTAGCCTGGGTAACGGCATCCGAGCAGGGGTAAACCGTAACCCCGTACGTGGTGCGGGGCCGGGGGCTGTCATCCTTCGGGATGGGAGCCGCGAGGAAGAAAACCTCTATAAAAAATTACGAGAGGGGGGACCTCACGGTCCGTTCTGCACGTCGCCCTCTGATTGCAGAGGGTTGTAACGTAGCAGGCATGGGAGGCGGTGAAGTAACCGCGGGACCCATCTTTGGGTCAGAGATGACGATGACTCAGAGACGACCCCGGCGAAAGTAGCAGCAGCCCGCCGCGGCCGCGGCCGCCCCGCTACTACAGGCCAGTACATAGGTGTAGGCAAAATGAGGGCCGAACTTGCAGCAGCGAGGAAAGCAGAATTACTAGCCCAATTAGAAGAGGAGGCAACAGCAGCGGAGAATCTCACCCGTCGCCCACCGCCAAAACCCAGATGCGACACGTCCACGGTGGATGAACCCGAGGACATGACATCGCTCGAGATGATGAAGAAGGGCATGCAAGGCGTCAAAGTAGTGCTGGAGGTTGCCAGAACATCCGGCAACCTTAAAGGCACCAGCGTCAAGGCTCTGCGAGACGCCGCGGACCTCATTGCGCAGATGATGGGAGACTTGCACAGTCACAACACCGCTACTGACGTCAACAAGATGGAGGTCCGGCTTGAGAAAGCGACTAGAGAGCTATCCCGCACAGCGGCAGAAAACTCCTGCATGCAGCGCGAAAACGCCGCTCTGCGAGATGAGGTTGCAGGTCTGCGCCGTGAAGTGCAGCTGCTGCGGGAACAGCTAGAGAAAGTGCAGGGAAGACCTGACCTGCATCAGTCCAGCAAGCGGACAGGAAACACCGTGGCCTCAATGTCGGTGGACGAGCTCCGTCGCCTAATAGCGGAACAAGCCGGCTCGATGGTCAATGCCCGTATAGAGGGGCTACAGAGCCGGCTGCTGCCAGAGGAGCGTCTGCGACCACCACTGGCAGCTGATAGGAGGAAGGCGCCAGCGCCTGCGCCCATAACGGAAAAGCCCACTCCTGGTTCTTCCAAAACCGCCGAGGCTCCACCTGCCGGGCCAGTGGCCAAAAAGGCCAAAAAAAAGGAAAAAAAGGGGAGGAAACAGGCGCAGTCTGGTACGGCGCCTATTGAACTGGACGAACGGACGAACGCAACACCTGCCACAGTCACCGGTCCCACAACAGAGGAGCCGTGGCAGACGGTGGGAAAAAAGGGGAAAATCAAAAAACCCCAGAAGGCAAACAACAAGAAAGAGCGGCAGGCCAAGAAGGTCAAGCTACGCCCCCCGCAAACAGCGGCGGTGGTTATAAAGCTGCGCCAAGAGGCGCAAGAAAGCGGGGCGTCGTATGCGCAAGCACTCCTTGAGGCCAAACAGAATATAAAGCCCCAAGAATATGGGTGCGAAAAGGGCTTTGCCATCAGGCTTACACAGACGGGGGCCCGCAAAATTGAGTTGCCAGCTGGCGTAAGCGGGGAAAACGCCGACAAGCTAGCGGAGAGGTTACGTGAGGTGTTGGATCCGACTCTGGTCGAGATCTCCAGGCCCACAAAATGTGCAGAGTTTCGCGTGTCGGGCCTGGACGATACAGTTTCAGCGGGGGACGTGCGGGTGGCGGTGGCAACAACAGGTGGGTGCCCAGAGGCGGCCGTGATTGTGGGCGATATCCGCCCCAGCCGCTTCGGTATGGGTGCCTGCCTTGTCCGATGTCCTGTTGCCGCTGCCAAGCGGATTTCGGAGGGCGGCAGAAAATTGTTGGTGGGCTGGGTTTCTGCGGTAGTTAGTATCCTGCCGCAGAAACCCCTCAGGTGCTATAGGTGCCTAGAGGTGGGCCATGTAAGAGCCATGTGCGAGTCGGCTGTGGACCGGTCTGATACCTGCTATCGTTGCGGGAAGACCGGCCACAAAGTGGCAGAGTGCTCAAACTCGCCACGCTGTGCGATATGCGTGGCAACTGGGAAGGCGAGCGACCATCCTCTGGGCGGCCAAGCCTGTAGGGCTGCCCAGTCACGGAGGAAGACGGCCAACAGGCCTACAAAGAAGAAGGCCCCGCCACCGGCCCCTAGCGCTACATGCGCAGATGGGGCCGAGGCGATGGAAGTAGCCGCCCCCGTAGCGGCAGAGTAAACCCACAATGGGGAAGGGCAAAAGGCCCAGACCCCGTTGATGGTGAGAGCCGGGCGGCAGAGATGGGGAAGCTCTGTCGCCCACTGCAGGGCTTTCGTGGTGGAAGGGCGCGTTCTGTGTTTCGGCGCGCCCACACCGAGGGAGGGGGCTCGTGAGCTCCCAAAGAGGGGTCCCAAGGACCGCCGGCGGCGGACCGCGGTAGTATCTTAGTTTCCCGTGGCCCGTCGCATAGCGGCAGACGGAACACCGGGGGGTTTTAGTGGGTATGCCCGTCAGCATTTTACTGACGGGTGAGTCCCACATAACCCCGCCGTCTCCCCAACGGTGGGGTATGCGTAAAGCATTTCCCCCCGTAAAAAAAAAAAAAAAAAAAAAAAGGTTAGGTTAGGTTAGGTTAGGTTTTTTTTTTTTTTTTTTTTTTTTTTTTTTTTTTTTTTTTTTTTTTTTTTTTAGATCCGTTTGGGTTACGAATACAATTCCTCGCTATTGATATACGAGCGAACTCTACCGTATTGACATATAAAAGTTTTTAATATTTTAGGTGTATTATGTTTTTATTTTGGCATATCATTATGCTTGTAAAGTGTCGGATGGTTGGTTTTATTTGAATTTATTTGGTGTTATTTAGGTTTTTTAAGGTTTTGGTTTTAGGACTATTATATTATTTAGTTTTTGTACGGTAGGCGTTATTGGTAATTTTATTGTGTGAATTTGATTTTAATTAGTGCCATAGTCTATTCTGTCGCTTAGTTTCGACAGGTAGCTGTTTCTGATGGGGCACTGGTTTGATGTGGAGGAATGATTTGTATTTAATTTTTGATCTTTATTTTTATTTATTTGTTGGCAATTGATGCAGGTGGCTGTTTCAGGTTTTTGTTTGTTTGGGCAGTTTTGGAATGTGTGGCCACTGTCTGCACAATGACTACAGTAGGTTTCATTGTTTGTACATTTTTTGCTAGTATGTCCAAACTTCTGACATTTCAGACATTGTAGCAAAGGGGCGTGCTCGGCTATATGTATTCTACGGTGGTCTATATTTATTTTGTCTAGGGATATTGCGCTCTTCCACACCTCCGGGGTGGCGCGGAAGATTGCGTTATATAGTTTTGGGTTCCTATTCTTTTTTGCGAGGCAAGCTGTTAATTGAGCATTTGGGTTATTGTTTAAGGCTGTTTGGATGGGGGTGTTTTGTGTTACTATATATTGTTTGAGTTCTTCGAATTTTATCTCTGTAGGTATGCCTTTTATTACGAACATTGGCTGTAGGAGACGAGCCATCTCTGCAGTAATGTTGGTGTTAGTTTTGAGTTTGTCTATCGTCTCGGTGCATTGGGCTTTGTTTTCAAATTCTACTTTGACTTTATTTGTAGATATGGGCTGGAATTTCAGAGGTGCATAAGGCACATCTTTAAAGGTGAAACTTTTTTGCCACTTATTTGTGGCTTCCTGTCTATTGTTTGCGTCGGATACTGTTACTATTATGGCAGGTTTTGATGTTTTGAATGTCGGTTGTAACTTTTTGGGTTCAGGTTGGGTGTTAGTTTTGGTGACTGCAGCATAGGATTTTTGGTTTTGTTTTTGTAGATTTTGTATTGGGTTGAGCTCTTCCTGAATTGTTTGTTTTATGAATTGTTTTAAGTTATTTAAATCGATGTTGCAATTGTGGGTGGATGTTTGTGGGGTAGGTAATTCTGGAGTAGTTGTTATTTCTGTCTGTTTATTGTCGGGTATTATTTTGAGGATTTCATTTGCTAGGTTGCGGATTTTTGTGTTTGTTTCGATGTTATTGAAGTTTTGGAGGGGTTCGACAATGTTCAGGATTTCGGCTGCATATTGTTTGATAAGAAGTCTGTTTATGCTGGGTTGGTAGTCTTCGGTTTCAGATTCTTCTTCTGCGAGGATTAGGTTATCAGGCAAATACTCGTCTTCGAGATATTCGTCTGCAATTGTATTGACAGATTTTAAAGATGTTGTCGGAGTTATGGTTCTAGAAGATCCGGAGCAGGTTTCTTCGTCGTCGGAGTTATCAGATGTATTAGTCTTTGGAGTTTTGGGTTTAATGGTTTTGGTTTTAGAAGTGGAGGGTTTGGGAGACTCGGATTTCTTTTTGGTTTTCGCGCCAGAGCGCGTGTTAATCTTCCTCATGGTAGGGGAGGAAGACGGCGGATATTCTAATTTAAAGCTAGGTCTTTTTGACATAAAATGGTGTTTACTTAAGTTTTATTGGTATTTTTGTGTGTTGATTATACACACAAGTTAGGTTTAGTTATTTGTTATTTATTTGATGTACTATGCAGGTTGAGAAGTTGATAAATGATTTTTTATGTAAAAAAGAAAATATATGTAAAAAGTTAAAAGTTTTTGTGGTTAGGTTAGGTTAGGTTAGGTTAGGTTAGGTTAGGTTGGGGTGCAAGGTCGGATAGAACCTCCACGTGTGCTCGGCCCATTGTAGGTCCCACTTCACACGTGCGGTGGGAACGACAATGGGTCCGGGCCGGTGCATCCTGGGCGCCCTCGTATGTAGTCCCTTCGGGGTTTGCATACGAAGGTGGCTAATAATCCGACAAAGGGGGGGAACTCGGCTGGCTGACTTGGGTGGCCTGGGTAACGGCAGCCGAGCAGGGGCAAACCGTAACCCCGTACATGGTGCGGGGCCGGGGGCTGTCATCCTTTGGGAGGGGGCCGCGAGGAAGAAAACCTCTCTAAAAAATTACTCCTCTTGGGCGGTGTGTGGTCCTAGAACCAGCTCCGGCCAACCCGCAGCCCTGTACGTGGTGCAGGGAGTGGGGGCCGCCACTTCGGTGGGGGCCGCGTGGAGAAAACCACTCTAAAAAACCTCAAAGTCCTGGCGTTGAGAAACGCGGCGTCGGGGCGCCCGTGAGCGGGAGGCTGGCAGAGTGTGTCAGCCCATTAGCGTCACCCAGGGATACCGCCCGACCTCCCTGGTGTAGTTAGGGTTACCCGGGCGCAGGGGGCACCGCCCGGGTGGACCACCCCTTCCCCCATACTCGTGGGAACAAAATGGAGTCTTTAAATTTTAAAAATCTTTTTAACAGTAGTAAGGAGGCGAAGTCTGACGTTAAGAAAGGAGAAAAACCAGAAGCTGCTCCCAAGCAGCCGGTAGCGACATCAACATTAGTCGCCAGTGAAGTAGAACAAGAGGCTGTCTTTAAACAGCCGACTGATCGTGTCCCTGTTGTGAGACTGACGCGAATGCCGGTACCTGTGGCTTCGTCGTCAGCTGGAACCGTTCGATCGAATAGGAGCCGCAGTTCATCTTGCTCATCGCAAATGTCTGTTGGCTCCGAAGACACGGAATTGGTGAGCGGCCGCAAGCGACCGCGATCTAAGGAGCCCTGCAGGTCGGGTGACAGAGGCTCAGAAACTGACGATACTCCAGCTGCCAAAGTTTTCACAGCTGACAAGAGAGGGCGAGGCCGTCCACCAACGGCCAGCGATAACGCTGGAGCGATCGGCGCGAATGCAAAGTTGCTAGAACCAGAGCTGGAGGCGGAGACGGAGCAAATGCAGAAGGCAAAGAAGGTTCTCCCATCACGGTCCGCCGACATTATACCGCCGATAATGAACTGGGACGACATGCCGACCATCGATATATGTTGGCAGCTGCGAGAGACAGCAGACGTCATAACGGATGTTGCTACTAAATCCGGACATCTAAAAGGCACATACGTGCGTGCCCTGAAGACCGCCGCTGAGCACATTCGCAGCGGTGTGACTGAAATTCCAACTCGCACCGAATCGAAGGATCTGAAGAAGCTTGAAAACAGCTATTCGTCACTGCAGACAGATTTTGCAAGGATGCAGTCGGCCTACAAAATCATAAAGGAAGAAAACGAGCGTATGCGCGAAGAGATAGGAGCACTGAAAAGTGAAGTCGCAGCTTTAAAGAAGAAAGCTCCCTCATCCAGCCCATGTCGCAACTGCAAAGGACAAGCGACCAAACAGGCTGCCGAGACGGAAAGAATCCTGGCTATCATGAATGCTAGGTTTGAGGGCATTCAGGAGAGATTGTTGCCGGAGCCCCGCCGACGCCCACCACTCGCCTCGGACAGTGCCAATAAAGAGAAGGAGGAGCAAACAGGAGGCAAAAAAGGCAAGAAGAAGAAGAGAAAGAAAAAACTCAGTGCGGCTGCTGCTGAAGCAGCTGCTGCTAGAACACGTGGAACGGAAACACAAGAAAAGGCACCACCTGCGACAACATCTGATGGTGATTGGGTTTCCGCAAATAGACGAGGCAACAATGAAAAGGCCAAGCCCTCGAAGGGGCCCTTGAAGTCGCCCAAGAAAAAGGCCGAAACAAAGAAGTCAAAGCTGCGCGCACCCCATTCGGCTGTGGTTGTTTTGAAACTGCAGCCAGAAGCTGTCAATAATGGGGTCACATATGCTGACATCCTAGCAAAGGCGAAAGGCAAAATCGACCCCGCATTGGTTGGTTCCGGCCTCAAAGTGAGAATCGCCGCGACGGGTGCGAGGAAACTCGTGCTCGCTGGTGAAAATCACGGGGAAAGGGCTGACAATCTCGCTGAAAGGCTTGTTGAGGTAGTTGGCCCTGAACTGGTCAAGATCTCAAGACCTGTTAAGGCGGTGGACATCCGCGTGTCCGGCCTTGACGATGCGGCCACAAGTGAAGACGTTAAAGCAGCCGTGGCTACAGCCGGCGGGTGCTCCGAAGCAGCCGTAACCGTGGGCGTCATACACCGAAGCCGCTTCGGTCTCGGTTCCACGTTGGTGAGGTGTCCCGTAACAGCCGCAAAGAAGTTCACTACAAATGGCAATAGGTTGCTGGTGGGCTGGGTTTCGGCAGCGGTTCATGTCCTGCCCCCGAAGCCCCTAAGATGCTATCGCTGCCTCGAGGTTGGACACGCCCACGAAGTGTGCTGGGTCAATACAGATAGAAGTGGTCTTTGCTACAGATGTGGTGAAAGTGGCCACCAAGCAAGAACGTGCACCGCCAAGCCTCATTGTGTGCTTTGTGCGGCCGCCAAATTAAGCGCTGGACACATTCTTGGGGGCAAGTCCTGCAAGGCCCCCCGGTCTGAACCACCGAAGGAAAATCAGGCGTCCATCACCCCGCCGGAACCAAGAGAACCGGCGAATGTGATGGAGACGGTCGCCACGTGAGGTGGCCACGCTGAAGTAGGGATTGCAAGGGCATGCGCCCAGGCTGAATCCCTGCTGTGAAGGCCGGACGGCAGAAGCGGGGACCTTCTGTCGTTCGTTACAGGGCCTTCGTGGTGGTAGGGCGCGTTGGTGTTTCGGCGCGCCCACACCGGTGGGGGAGCTACTGAGCTCCCACAACCAAGGTGGGGTCCACCCAAGGACCGCCGGCGACGGGCCGCGGTAGTAATACCAAATCCCCGTGGCCCGCCGCAATGCGGCTGACGGAACACCTTGGAGTTTTAGTGGGTTTGAGTCCCACATAACCGTCCTAGTCTCCCCGCGACAGGAAGGTATGCGTGGCCATTTCTCCAAGTAAAAAAAAAAAAAAAAAAAAAAAAGGTTAGGTTAGGTTAGGTTAGGTTAGGTTAGGTTCCCGTGTGCAGTTGCTGGAACTGCCATCGGGCGCGTCCCCCGGGTGGCGGATAGGGGGGCCTCCAGATATGGGGGCCACCGGCTTAGCCGGCGCGGACCAAAACCAGCAAAAGACGGACCCATCTGGCGTCCCGGAAGTTCTCCGGGTAGCGGCAGCTTGGGTCACTAGAGGGGCGAGGATCTCTCCTCGCATTTTGGTTGTGGACCTTCTGGTCTGATTCGCTTTGCGAATTTTGATGGCTCCGGGTCGGCGTCCCAGACGTTCTCTGGGTAGCGGCGGCGCGGTTCGGGCTCGACCGGCGTCCCGGATAGTCCGGGTAGCGGTGGTGCGAGCGGGGGCGACGGGTCTGTTTGCTCATGGTGGTCATGAGCAGCGGACAGGTGAAACTCTCACCAACCGTCGGCCAACCCGTAACCCCGCGTTGAGCGGGGCCGGGGGGGCTTTCCTTAATTGGGTGGCCTCACGAGGAGACAACCTCTCTAAAAAACCCTAATCCCAAGCAAGCTACACGGCGAGGGGATGAATGGCTGTTGGGAGAACAGCCGCAAGGTAGCCTCTGGAGCAGGGGACCGGCGGACCCCCGTGCTTCACAACCTTACGCTTGCCCGGGTGCAGAGGGCACCGCCCGGGTCGACCGAATATTTCCCTCCTGCTCGTGGGACTTTCATGGATTGTTCAAACTCAAATAAAAAAAACCCTTTAGATGACGGTGGGCCTGGCTCAGGCGGTAAAGAGCAAAACCCTTTGGAAGATGGTGGGCCTAGCTCAGGCGCGAATGAGCAAACGATATCGGCAAGAAGAGAGTCAGTGACAACCCCTTGCTCTGTCAGACTCGAGTACCTTCCCTATGAACTGCCGAGTATTAGCAAAAGGCGCCAGGGAAGCCCAAACCCTGCTAATTTAGCGGTGTGTGAGTCGGATTCTGATGCTTCAGAGCTCACAACTGCAAGATCGACACTAAACATCGGCATTGACATGGTGGAAGACTACGCTCGGAAACGACCTTGCGATAACTTATCTTCGGACTCGGAAACGGAGGCGACCAAGTCTGCTCCTAAAATCCCTGCAACTCGTTATGGTCGCGGAGGGCATATGGTAGTCACGGGGCAACATGTAGGCCTAGCAAAGGCCAAGGAAAATCTGAAAGAGCAAGAGCTGCTAGATGAGGAGGCCGAAGCTGAACGCCAGCTGGCCGAAACCCAGTTCTGGTCTATGGACGGAGACCCACTGCGACGTAGATCCACGCGGATATCGGGGCACAACTCCCCTGCCAGCAGGGAAGATCATTTAGCAGTGGACAAGACGATACTGGACGGCACCACAGACGCAACAGTCGATGATGCTTTCAAATGCATCAAGACTATTCAGAGCGCAGTGAAAAGTAGCAAGAACTTGAAGGGAACGCACCACCGGACCATCATAGACGCCACGGAGGCTCTTAGGAAAGCGGTGGAAGCTATATCTGCACGGACAACTTCGGAGGAAGTGCGTCGACTTCAAAGAGACAATGAGCGCCTTTCCCATGAGATGGAGCTCATGCGGAAAGAAATGGCAGCGCTCCGAAAATTCAACGCGGAACGAAGCCCGCTCCAAACTCGACCATATGAGCAGCACGCAGAGGGCTTGCGTGATGAAGAACTGAGGCGCTCGATTCTTGTCTCAGTAGGCACCATGCTTAATGCAAGAATCGAGGGACTAGAACTGGAGGAGCGGCTACTGCCTTCCAAAATTAGAAGACCACCTCTAGCGGCAGATAAAAAGAAATCCGCAAGCTATGCCAATGTGACGGCCGGCCCCTCTTCGAAGGTGACCACACAGAAGAAGGTTCCTCCACTTGCAAAAGTACCCGAACCGGCCTCTGTTCCGTCAAGGACAATTGCTCCAGAAGAAGATGACGCAGGTTGGACAGAACAACTGAGCAAAAAGAAAAGAAGAGCTGCACAAAAGAAGAGTAAAGTGACGGCAGCCCTAAGTACCAAACAGCCGGTGCCTCCAAAACCAAGAGGGAGTAAGCCATCACCACCAGCGACTGCGACCAATAAGATCAAGCCGACAAATGCGAATGCCAACCTGTCAGCGCCGAAGAAAGACTTAACAAAACTAAAAGCAAGAGCAAAGCTGACCCCACCCAAAACTGCAGTAGTAGTTGTTACTATGCTCCATGAAGCCGCAGAAAAAGGAGCCAACTATGCTGAAGTCATGGGGAAGGCCAGACAGAGTGTGGACCTAAAGGCCCTTGGCATCGAGGGCTTAAGGATCAAACAGGCTGCGACAGGTGCCAGAATTATGGAGGTCACTGGCACCGATAACAACAACAAAGCAGACCTGCTAGCTGAGAAACTCAAGCCTGTCCTGGTTGGGGTGGCAACAGTGTCCCGACCCACCAAATGTGTGGACATACGTATATCTGGGCTCGACGACTCTGTCCAAGGCCCAGAAGTAGCAGCAGCAGTGGCCTCCCAAGGTAACTGCGTTTTGGAGCAGGTTAAGGTCGGCGTTATCCGTGTTGGAGTGGGCGGCATCGGTTCTGTCCTGGTGCGCTGCCCAGTGTCTGCGGCCAAGTCCCTGGCACAAAAAGGCCGAATACTAGTTGGGTGGAGTTCGGCCCAAGTAAAGGTACTGGAGCCCATGCCAATGAGGTGCTTCCGGTGCATGGGCATGGGCCACACACGTCCAAAATGCCCTGCTCCAGTCGACAGAAGCACCACATGCTTCCGCTGTGGAGAAGACGGCCATAAAGCGGCGGACTGCTCAGCAGGAAAGCCCAAATGCGCTGTCTGCACAGCAGCGGGCCGCCCTGCTGGGCACATGATGTGCGGCCGCAATTGCGCACCCCCGGTAATAAAAGGAAAAGAGGCTCCTTTGACCCGAGCCCCACCTATACGAGAAGCCCTAGCTGTAGAGGTTGAAATGTGCGATGTCTAGGTTGCCAATAAAATTTTTACAAGCCAACCTTAACCACTGTGCTGCATCGCAAGACCTTTTCATGCAGCACATGGCAGAGTGGGACATCCAGATCGGCGTCATCTCAGAACCCTACAGAGTACCCTCTGGACACTCATGGGTGGGAGACATAACGGGAACGGCTGCTATCCATGTTCGTGGAAACGCTAACACGCCACCCCTTCTGGTCAAAGAAAAAGGTCGTGGGTATGTTGCGGCCACATACGGGGGAATCGGGATTGTGGGGCTATATTACTCCCCAAACGGGAACAGAGCTGGCCTGGAAACACTGCTCGACAATGTCAGCGGCGCCGTCGGTAGATTAGCTACAGCACAGGTCATTGTACTAGGGGATTTCAACGCTAAACATCCAGCTTGGAACTCCCCAACTTTGGATGTCAAGGGAACTGTAGTTGCAGACTGGTATGCAGCTGCTGGTTTTTGCGTTGCTAACGTAGGCAATGAATTTACGTGTGTGCGGCGGCAGGGGGGGTCAATAGTAGACATTACGTTTGCTACCCCTGCCATCGCCTCACGTATATTGGATTGGATAGTGCTTAAGGACGAGGTATCCCTCTCGGATCATAAATATATTAGATTTGACCTAGCACCTGTAGGCCATTCCCATGGAGCGCCCAACAACAACAGGCGAACTAGCAGCTTTCCAAGATGGGCAATCGGACGACTAGATATAGGCATGGTCGAAGAGGCCTCAATTGTCGCCGACTGGTGCTGCCCTCATCGGATCCAAGAAGAAGATGTTAATCGGCAAGCAGAACACCTGCAATCCGCACTCACTTCAATATGTGATGCAGCAATGCCACGTGCTAAACCACACCAGAAGGTCAAGCAAGTTTACTGGTGGTCGCAAGAGATTGCCGATCTTCGCACCGCTAGTAAACGGGCAAGACGGGAATATACGCGCTATCGGCGGCGACGAAGACAGTCTCCCGAGCAAGAGGACAATCTGTACAGGGCATACAGGGAGTCCACAGTAGCCCTGAAGACAGCGATTCATAGAGCCAAGAGCGCAGCCTGGGGAAACTTCATATCCGAACTCGAGAACGACCCATGGGGACGCCCGTACCGTACAGTACGCAACAAAATGCGACAACAGGCGCCCTCTACGGAAACATACGAACCGCAGCTCCTAACGGACATACTCTCTGGCCTCTTTCCGGAGAGAACGGAGGACGGCCCTCCAATTATGGCACCGGCTCTGGATCCAACACCCAGCACGGACTTTCCTACCATAACAGCAGAGGAGTTAAAGGACGCCCTAGGCCGACTTAGTACATGGCGGAAAGCACCCGGTCCTGACGGGATACCTGGCAAAATCCTGCCTCTTGTCATGAGGAATCTTGGAAAGCGCGTGCTTGAGCTCCTCAACAAATGCCTGGCGACAGGACAGTTCCCCGACACGTGGAAAAACGGACGACTGTGCCTACTCCGCAAAGAGGGTCGCCCATCAGACTCGCCTTCCGCGTATCGCCCAATTGTCCTCTTGGATGAAGCAGGAAAGCTCCTGGAAAGGATATTGGCAGCCCGCATAAATGGTCACCTCGAAACCGAGGGTCCAAATTTGTCGCACAATCAGTACGGCTTCAGACGAGAGCGATCCACTATTGACGCAATTAGTGAACTCAGAAAGTGGTCCCAAGAAGCAGTTCAGAAAGGGGAAAAGGTTATAGCGGTGTCACTAGACATCGCTAACGCATTCAATACCCTCCCCTTTGGACGGATAATAGAGGCGCTACGATACCATGGGGTCCCCTTTTACATCCAGCGTCTTATCGAAAATTACCTAGAAGATAGGAACATTCTTTATATTGACCACGAGGGACAAATGGTTAGCAGGCGAATGGAGTGCGGGGTCCCACAGGGGTCGGTGCTGGGACCGCTCCTGTGGAACCTCGGATTCGATTGGATCCTGCGAGGAGCTCTACTACCGCGTATGAAAATAATTTGTTATGCGGATGACACACTTGTACTCACAAGAGGAAGCGACTTCAACGAGGTCAAGCGCCGCGCGGCAGTGGGTACTGCCCTGGTAATAAGTCGTATGAAGATACTTGGCCTGAAGGTAGCATTGTCCAAAACGGAAGCCATAGTCTTTCATGGCCCTCGAGACAAGCAACCCGGAAACAGCCAACTGACTGTAGAGGGGCAGCACATACCGATAGGCACTACTCTAAAATACCTCGGACTTGTTTTAGACAGCCGCTGGCGCTTCAACGAGCACTTTAGGCGGCTGTCCCCGAAGCTGGTGAGTACCGCTACGGCACTAAGCAGACTATTACCTAACTTGGGGGGGCCGGATATGAACTGCCGCAAGCTTTATGCCGGCGTAGTCAAAAGCGTGGCCCTGTATGGTGCTCCCATTTGGAGCGACTGTCTGGACGCGGAGGCCAAAGCTCTGCTACGAAGGCCACAAAGAATCGTCGCAATACGAGCGATACGGGCGTACCGTACGGTCTCTGGTGCCGCTGCCGGCGCTCTCGCGGGTATGCCTCCGTGGGAGCTGGAAGCCACAGTCCTAGCGGAGGTGTACCACTGCAGAGCAGAAGCGCGACGACGCGATGAGCGAATGACGACTGAGGAACTAGTGCACGCCAGGCGCCTTGCAAATGAAAGACTGCGAGAAAGGTGGATACTGCATCTTGAGAACTCCCCTGCTGGGAGAAGAACACTCGACGCAGTAACCTCTCAACTAGATGAATGGACAAGCCGCAAGCGCGGTAGCCTTAACTTCCATCTCGTGCAGATCCTTACCGGGCATGGATGCTTTGGTAGGTATCTGCACAAGATCGCAAGAAAAGAGCCGGCACCAACATGCCTAGAATGTGGTGCCGCTGAGGACACGGCACAGCACACCTTGGAGCTGTGCCCTGCATGGACCCAGCAGCGCAACGCCTTAAGGGCAATAGTAGGACAGACCCTGTCACTCCCGAGCGTAGTCATAGCTATGCTCGAGAGCGACAGGAAATGGGAAGCTGTAAACGACTTTTGCGATCAAATTATGTCGCACAAGGAAGCAGCCGAGCGGGTAAGGGAGAACGATCCCTTTTCAGACCCGAATAGGCGCAGAAGGACTGGGCAGAGGCGACGTCAATTCGACCAGCAACTACCACTAGATAATACGGGAAGTGGTGGGGTAAGTTACCCCCCCTCTACCCACGGGAGCCTGCAGGGGCCGGGCTTGGGTGGCCTGACCCCTGCACTGCACAGACTTCCGTTGACGCCGAGTGTCCCAAACGTCTCGGGACGCTTAAGATTCCCGGATCCAGGGGATCATAGACGGGTCCGCCTAGGGTGGACATCCACCAGCGGGGCTGCGGAAGTGTCCGTAAGGGTTCCCGTGACTTCGCCTGGTGTCATTGTTTCGTCGAACGACTTATCGTCTGATGATGATGAGTGGTTCGACGAACCAATGGCACTAAGGTGATTGAGGGGACGTCGTGGAGTTTTTAGTGGGTAGGCCCCTGCATACCAACCTGACGAGCTTTTATCGTCAGGTAGGTCTGCAGGGGAGAGTCCCACATAACCCCACCGTCCACCCAGCGGTGGGGTATGCGAAAAGCATTTTCTCCACGTAAAAAAAAAAAAAAAAAAAAAAAAAGGTTAGGTTAGGTTGGGGGGGGTGCAAGGTCGGATAGAACCTCCACGTGTGCCCGGCCTTTTGTAGGTCCCACTTCATACGTGCGGTGGGAACGACAATGGGTTCGGGCCGGTGCATCCTGGGCGCCGTCGTATATAATTCCTTCGGGGATTGCATACGACGGCGGCTAATAATCCGACGACAGGGGGGGAGCTCGGCTGGCTGACCCGGGTAGCCTGGGTAACGGCGGCCGAGCAGGGGTATACCGTAACCCCGTACATGGTGCGGGGCCGGGGGCTGTCATCCTTCGGGATGGGGGCTGCGAGGAAGAAAACCTCTATAAAAATTACGAGACGGGGGCCTACGAGCCCAGCTCGCTACGCGAGCATGTTGGGGGCGTGTTCCGGTCCGAGGACTGGTTCCGGCCCACCCGCAACCCTGTACGCGGTGCAGGGAGTGGGGGCCGCCACTTCGGTGGGGGCCGCGGGGAGAAAACCCCTATAAAAAATCGTCAAAGTCCTGGCGCTGGGATTCATGGCGTCGGGGCGCCTGCGAAGGTGGCTGGGGATCGCATCAGCCCACTAGTGGTCAACCTGGGATACCGCCCGACCTCCCAGTGTATGTAGGGTTACCCGGGTGCAGGGGGCACCGCCCGGGTGGACAGTCTCTTCCCCCATACTCGTGGGACTAATATGGAAAATTTAACAAATAAAAAACAAAAACTTTTAAAGAGTGGGTCCGAGAAGGACGGAGCTAAAAAAACGCAGCAGGCTGTCGCTAAGCAGCCGATGACGAGGGCATCTGTCGCAAGATCAAAGAACGTGCCAATGGAATCAACCAGCGGGTTGATGGAGGAAATTGCGCTCCGAAGCCGGAGCTCATCTTGTTCGGATATGTCACTGGAATCCGAATCACCAGCGAGGGAGAGCAAGCGCCCTAGGACGGAGGAGTTATGTCCTTCGGGTGACAGCGGTTCAGAGCAAGAAGAACCAGCAGAAAGTCGGGCAACAACATCTGCGGCTAATCCAAGAGGGCGAGGCCGGCCACCTACCACCGGACAGTTTGTGGGAATGGCCAAGGCTAAAGCAGAAGAGAAAGCCGCTCGAAAGCTCAGTATAGAAGAGCAGACGGAGTGGCATATCATGGAACACGCGAGAGTAGTCTTGCCACCAAGAGGACACGAAGAAGTCGCTCTAAATCTGAGAGAATTCTCAACCAGCGACATCTGTAGGAAGGGGAAGAGGATAACAGGTGTTATCACAGACTTGGCCACTAGATCTGGCAATCTCAAGGGGACGTATGTGCGCATACTGAAGGAGTCTGCTGCTCGTTTAGCAGAGTGCCTAGACTTCATTGGCACACGAAGTAGTTCGGAGGAATGCGCACTTCTCGAGGAGAAATACAAAAAAGCCATGACGGACTGCCTATTTCTGAAGAACACGTGTCAGAAAATGGAAGAGGACAATAAATCCCTCCGAGCTCAAGTAGATGCAATGCGGATTGAGCTGGAGGTACTGAAGAGAGCTCCTGCACCCACTTGTCGTAGCTGTACAATCGGGAACGCAGCAGCGGGAATTGAGCAATCGCCAAATATGGTAGAGGCTCTGGAAAATCTGAAGCACTCGCTGATGGTTTCGATCGGGGAGATGGTGAACACTCGTCTAGAGTCACTAGAGAAGAGACTACCTGCTTCACAGCCTTTGCGGCCGCCCCTGGCGGCTGACCGGCGGAGGGCGGCGCAAGCGGCACCAGCTGCTCCGGCCGCCCCAGTCACCCGGAAAAGTCTCACTGCGGTTCGCCGTACCAGGGCCACGTCAAGGCCACCGCAGTCACAACCGGAAGCGAGCACCAGCGCAACTCCAGCCACGGAGGAAGGTTGGATAGAGGCCAAAAGTACGAAGAAGAGGCGGGCCAAACAAAATCCTGCCCCAAGGCCTACTCCAGAGCAGCAAAACAAGCCGCGCACATCTTCTACGGCGAAACAGAAGAGGAAGAAAATCCGGTTGAACGCTCCTCGATCGGCAGCCGTTGTAGTAACACTCACTCCTGCGGCCGTCGAGCAAGGAACGACCTACGCTAGCGTAATTCAGAGGGCAAAGGCGTCTTTTAACATCGCCGATCTAGGAATCGATGGGCTGCGCGTAAGAGAAACAGCTACTGGCGCTAGAAAACTGGAAATACCAGGTGTCTCGAGTGGACCGCTGGCCGACACCTTGGCTAGCAAAATTAAGGAAGTCTTGTCTGACGTAGCTCGAGTCTCACGACCGGTGAGGACTGCAGAGCTACGCATATCTGGATTGGATGACTCAGTCCAAACGACGGACGTGGCCTCAGCCATCAGTGCGAAAGGAGAGTGTCCCGAAGACCAAATAAAGGTTGGGGACATACGCTTGGGTCCGGGTGGTGCAGGCACTGTAATAGTAAGCTGCCCAATAACAACGGCAAAAATGTTGGTCCGAGCTGGCAAAATACAAGTGGGATGGAGTACTGCAGATGTACGAGTCCTGCCTCGCCGGCCAATACGGTGTTACCGCTGCCTAGGTACAGGTCATGCCCGGCAGTGGTGCCCGTCTGAGGTAGATCGCAGCAGTCACTGCTTCCGCTGCAGCAAAGAAGGCCATAGAGCAGCGGACTGCAGAGCGAAGTTCTGGTGTGCGGTGTGCGCCGAAGCGCAGAGGCCAGCAGGTCATCGAATGGGAGGCAGGAGTTGCGGCCCTCCTGTAACAAGGGGGAAACCCCCCGAAATTATGACCGCCCTGAGGTCGCCTGACAAAAACCAGGCAGAAAACATGGAGGCAGAGGCGCTTAACATGGAAGTGTCTGTCGAGGCCAGCAGGCGGGGATTGGGTAGTCCCTTGCCTGCATAGCACTGGCCACTAAAGAGTGAAGAGGGAGATGCCCAAGTGTGCTCGGGCATCTCTCTGAAGTACGCGGGGGCCCAATAAGGGCCAGTCAGATCAGCCTGGTTGATTACCAACAAGGAGCCCAGGTTGTCGGTACTGACCGTGAGGGCACACAGACAGGTTTTAGTGGGTATGCCTTCGAGCACCCATCGGACCTCTCTGTCGTCGTCGGGTGGGTGCTCGAAGGAGAGCCCCACATAACTCCGCCGCCTGCCCAGCGACGGAGTATGCATAAGGCCGCATTTCCTGTCTTTAAAAAAAAAAAAAAAAAAAAAAAAAAAAAAAAAAAAAAAAAAAAGGTTAGGTTGGGGTGCAAGGTCGGATAGAACCTCCACGTGTGCCCGGCTCATTGTAGGTCCCACTTCACACGTGCGGTGGGAACGACAATGGGTTTTGGGCCGGTGCATCCTGGGCGCCTTCATATATAATCCCTGTGGGGATTGCATACGAAGGTGGCTAATAATCCGACAACTGGGGGGGGCTCGGCTGGCTGACCTGGGTAGCCTGGGTAACGGCAACCGAGCAGGGGTAAACCGTAACCCCGTACGTGGTGCGGGGCCGGGGGCTGTCATCCTTCGGGATGGGGGCCGCGAGGAAGAAAACCTCTTTAAAAATTACGAGAGGGGGGACCTCACGGTCCGTTCTGCACGTCGCCCTCTGATTGCAGAGGGTTGTAACGTGGCAGGCATGGGAGGCGGCGAAGTTGCCGCGGGACCCATCTTTGGGTCAGAGGAGCCAGGTTTGGCTTCGGAGACGGGCGACCTTTCAGGTTGCGGCTTCGGGTCGGCGTCCCAGACGTTTCTGGGTAGCGGCGACGCGATTCGGGCTCGACCGGCGTCCTGGACATTCCAGGTAGCGGCGGTGCGAGCGGGAGCGGCGGGTCTGCTGGATCGCTAACGCGGCCAGTGGACAGGCTTCGGCCACCGTCGGTCAACCCGTAACCCCACGTTGAGCGGGGCCGGGGGGGACTGCCCTTCACTGGGTGACCCTACGAGGAGCATACCTCTATAAAAAAACCCTAATCCCAAGCAAGCTGCGCGGCGAGGGGATGAGTGGCTGTTGGGTGAACAGTCGTAAGGTAGCCTCTGGAGCAGGGGACTGGCGGACCCCCTGCTTCACAACCCTACGCTTGCCCGGGTATGGTGCCTCTGCCCGGGTCGACCGTTATTGCAACCCTACTCGTGGGACTTATATGGAAAGTTTAAATTTTAAAAATATGTTTGGTGGAGGAGCAGGCGAGAAGCCTAAGAAGACGGAGGAGCCGCGAAAGACAGCATCAAAGCTGTCCGCGGAAAACAAGAAGACGGAGGAGCCGCTAAAGGCTGTATTCAAACAGCCAGCGGAAAAGGTAACAAGAGCGGAATTACTGAAAGAGCCCGTGGTGCAACTCACACGGAGCCCCGTCCTTGCAGCTATGTTGGCTGGCGAGGAATTCGTCCCAAGGAGCCGAAGTCCTTCGTGCTCATCCGTTGTGGACGTCATGGACGATTCGGACGACCAGTCACTAGAGACGGCTTCCGGGCGCAAACGCTCGCGCTCGCGACATAGAGACCGGTCATGCAGTGACGATGGAGAAGGTGAAACCCCGGCGAAGGTTGCAGCCGCAGAGAAACGTGGACGCGGCCGCCCTGCCACTACGGGGCAATACATAGGTGTGGGCAAAATGAGAGCCGAGCTGGCTGCTGCCAAAAAAGCAGAACTACTAGCCCTATTGGAGGAAGAGGCTTCGGCGGCGGAGCGTCAAACCCGCCCAGCCCCAAAACCCAGAGGCGATACATCCATGATGGATGAACAAGAGGATTTGACATCCTTAGAAATGATGAGAAAAGGCATGCAAGGTGTCAAAGTCGTGCTTGAGGTGGCCAGAACATCCGGCAACCTTAAGGGCACCAGCATCAAGGCTTTGCGGGACGCAGCGGACCTCATTACCAAGATGATGGAAAGCATGCATAACCGCAATACCATCACGGACGAGAATAAATTAGAGGCCCGGCTTCAAAAGGCCACTGAAGAACTTTCCCGCACAACTGCAGAAAACAAAAGTATGCAGCGCGACAATGCCGCCTTACGCGACGAGGTGGCAGGCTTGCGTCGTGAAGTGCAGTTGCTGCGGGAGCAGCTGGAAAAAGTGCAGGGAGGACCTGACCTGCACCGAACGACGAAACGGAAGGAGAACATGGTGGCGTCAATGTCGGTCGACGAGCTCCGCCGACTTATAGCGGAGCAGGCCGGCACAATGGTCAACGCCCGTATAGAGGGAATCAAGAGCCGGCTGCCGCCAGAGGAGCGTCTGCGCCCACCACTGGCAGCAGACAAGAAGAAAACGCCAACACCGGCGCCGATACTGAGGAAGGACACTCCTGATCCTTCTAACGCCACTTCGGCCCCCCCTGCCGGGCGAGCCGCCAAAAAGAAGGCGAAAAAGAAGGAGAAGAAAGGTAAGAAGTCGGGTGCCACAGCACCCATCTCAGATGGACAAGCTCCGGCTGTCACTGCCCCCAACACAAATGAGGAGCCCTGGCAGCTAGTTGGGAAAAGTGGCGCCGTAGTGAAGCAGCGCCAAGCGGCGGACACCAAGAAGAAACGGGAGAAGAAGATCAAACTACGGCCTCCACAAACTTCGGCAGTAGTGATTAAACTTCGAAAGGAGGCTCAAGACAACGGGGCATCATATGCGCAAGCACTCCTGGGGGCTAAACAAAAAATTAAACCCCAGGACTTCGGATGCGAGAGGGGGTTTTCCATCAGGCCCACCCAAACGGGGGCAAGGAAAATAGAAGTGCCGGTCGGTCAAAATGCCGACAAACTGGCCGAAAAATTGCGAGAGCTGCTGGATCCCAGCCTCGTCGAAATCTCCAGGCCCACGAAATGTGCGGAGTTCCGCGTGTCGGGCCTGGATGATACAGTTTCGGGGGAGGACGTTCGGTGCGCGGTGGCAAGGTCGGGTGGGTGCCCAGAGGCGGCTGTAAGCGTCGGCGATATTCGCCTCAGCCGCTTTGGAATGGGTGCCTGCCTTGTTCGATGCCCGGTGGCATCTGCCAAAATAATAATAGACGGCGGTAGGAAACTACTGGTGGGCTGGGTATCTGCGGTGGTCAGTGCTCTGCCACAGAAACCCCTCAGATGTTATAAATGTCTGGAGGTGGGGCACGTTCGTGCGATATGTGAATCGGCTGTGGACCGGTCTGACGCATGCTACCGCTGCGGAAAGACCGGCCACAAAGTGGCGCAGTGCACAAACTCGGCGCGCTGTGTGCTGTGTGCGGCGGCTGAAAAGCCAAGTGATCACCCACTGGGTGGCAAGGCCTGTCGGGCTGCCCAGTTGCAGAGGAAGGCGGCCAACAGGCCCAAGAAGAATACGGCCACGCCAACGGTCCCCAGCAACTTGTCACAAGGGGCTGAAGCGATGGACGTAGTCGCCACGGCGGCAGAGCAGGATCAGACAGGGGCGAGGGCGTAAGGCACAGACCCCCTCATTGGTGAGAGCCGGGCGGCAGAGATGGGGAAGCTCTGTCGCCCACTGCAGGGTTTTCGTGGTGGATGGGCGCGTTCTGTGTTTCGGCGCGCCCACACCGATGGAGGGGGCTTCTGAGCTCCCATAAGAGGGGTCCTCTTGGGACCGCCGGCGACGGGCCGCGGTAGTATCTTAGTTTCCCGTGGCCCGTCGCATAGCGGCAGACGGAACACCGGGGGGTTTTAGTGGGTATGCCCGTCAGCCTTTCACTGACGGGTGAGTCCCACATAACCCCGCCGTCTCCCCAACGGTGGGGTATGCGTAACGCATTTCCCCCCGTAAAAAAAAAAAAAAAAAAAAAAAAAAAAAAAAAAAAAAAAAAAAAGGTTAGGTTAGGTTGGGGTGCAAGGTCGGATAGAACCTCCACGAGTGCCCGGCCCATTGTAGGTCCCACTTCATACGTGCGGTGGGAACGACAATGGGTTCGGGCCGGTGCATCCTGGGCGCCGTCGTATATAATTCCTTCGGGGATTGCATACGACGGCGGCTAATAATCCGACAACAGGGGGGGAGCTCGGCTGGCTGACCCGGGTAGCCTGGGTAACGGCAGCCGAGCAGGGTTATACCGTAACCCCGTACATGGTGCGGGGCCGGGGGCTGTCATCCTTCGGGATGGGGGCTGCGAGGAAGAAAACCTCTATAAAAAATTACGAGAGGGGGGCCTACGAGCCCAGCTCGCTACGCGAGCATGTTGGGGGCGTGTTCCGGTCCGAGGACTGGTTCCGGCCCACCCGCAACCCTGTACGTGGTGCAGGGAGTGGGGGCCGCCACTCAGGTGGGGGCCGCGGGGAGAAAACCCCTATAAAAAATCGTCAAAGTCCTGGCGCTGGGATTCATGGCGTCGGGGCGCCTGCGAAGGTGGCTGGGGATCGCATCAGCCCACTAGTGGTCACCCTGGGGTACCTCCCGACCCCCCAGGTGTATGTAGGGTAGCCAGGGTACCGGGATCTCTGCCCTGGCGGTCCAGTTTGTTCTCCCATACTCGTGGGTCTAAGATGGAAGTATTTAAAAATAAAAATCAAAAAGCCGTAGAAGAAAGTGGAAGGCGTCTGAGGTCAGCTTCTGGCTTCAAACGCGTAGCGGACAGCGCACAGAGTCCATCCAAAAACAGTGCCAAAAAGACGAAAGACATCGAAATGTCCGGTGACAAGGACGATGAAGAAGGTGCTGCTGCCAGGCTCAGATTCGTCAGCCAGGAGAATCTAGACACATGGCACAACTACAGAGAGACGGGAGTAAAGTGGCTGAAGGAGATTACTGCGTACGTCGCCAGAACATATGGGCCAGCAGAACGGGATAATATCCTTAATCCCCTTAAGAGTTTCTCGACGACTTTCCTCGAACTAGCCGAGTGGACGAAGGAGATTTTATATCACGACGATGACTTCCTGGACCTGCAGGAGGAAAACACCCGACTCCGCAGAGACGTGGAGAAACTCCAGAGGGCTGTGGCGAAGCTTCAGGAAAATGACCGCAACAAAAACCCACCCAGTGGGCCCAGCACGGGAAAACCAAGACTGACGGATGAGCAGCTGCTACAGGCCATGCAGCGTATGCTGGACGAGCGACTGGAAGGGCTCGAACGACGTCTTGTCCAGCCGCAACAGCTGACAAATACATCACGCACCCCAGGACATATAGATGTTACCAGAACACCGCCTGCATTATGTCCGAGGGAAAATTTGACGGGTTTGAATGTGCCCCCCACTGCTCCCAAGCCTAACGCTTGGGTTGAAGCAGTAGGGAGGAAAAAGAAGAGAAAAATAGAAAGGCGGGCTGCAGAAGAAATGGCTAAGGGTATCGCCACAGACGTAACCACAGCGGAGAAGACAAAAAAGGCGCCGACGCGAAGGAGGACCAAACTTGTTCCTCCCGAGACCGCAGCCGTAACCATCACTCTGCGGCCAGAGGCCGTACAACGTGGGGTGACGTACGCCCAAATTATGACTAAGGCCAAAGCCGAAATATCTCTCCCTGACGTGGGACTTGAAGGTGGTGTAAAGGTGAGGGAAAGCCAGACGGGAGCCCGTGTACTCGAAGTGCCGGAAACAAGCCGAGGCAAGGCCGATACACTAGCCGAAATGCTCCGCGGCGTAATTGGCAATGACGCACTGGTCGCAAGACCCGAGAGAACTGCGGATTTGCAGATTTCGGGTCTCGACGACTCAATTTTAGAAGACGACGTTGTAGAGGCGGTGGCCAAGAAGGCTAACTGTGAAGCCGCGGCCATCAAGTCTCAAAAGATAAGAGTCGGCCCGGATGGTACCGGGCGGATTAACATCAGGTGTCCGGTGGCTGCTGCAAAAGCGGCCTGCATCGACGGCAAGATACGGGTTGGATGGAGTGTCGCAGACGTGAGGGTACTTATCCCCCCTGCTCTGCGATGCTACAAATGTATGGGGTTAGGGCACACCAAGCCCAGATGCCCCTCTGACGTAAACAGGGAAAGCCTGTGTTTCCGATGTGGAGAGCCGGGGCACAAGGCTACCAACTGCAGTGCTGAGCCGAAGTGTTCGGTCTGCGCCGCCAGCGGGCGGCCGGCCGGTCACATAATGGGAAGCCGGAGGTGTGAACCGCCGTCGACTAAGGGGAAGCCCCCTGAGCCGGCAGCGCGTGAGGCGCCAATTCAGGGGATGTCTGACTAAAGCATCCCATAACGGGGTCAGCGGGTGAAGATAGGGTAGTCTCTCGCTCGCATTGCACGACTTCGTTACGCTGGAGGAGATGCCCACGTGTGCTCGGGCATCTCCCGCACAACCAGAAAGGGGTCCAGGTAGCTGGACTGGCCGGGGCGGTGTGATGTTGAATCCCAACAAGGAGCCCACGCCGCCACAACCGGTAGGAGAGGGCACACAGACAGGTTTTAGTGGGTATGCCTTCGAGCACCCACTGGACTACCCTGTCGTCGTCGAGTGGGTGCACGAAGGCGAGCCCCACATAACTCCGTCGCCTGCCCAGCGACGGAGTATGCATAAGGCGCATTTCCTGTCTATAAAAAAAAAAAAAAAAAAAAAAAAAAAAAAAAAAAAAAAAAAAAAAAAAAAAAAAAGGTTAGGTTAGGTTAGGTTAGGTTAGGTTGGGGTGCAAGGTCGGATAGAACCTCCACGTGTGCCCGGCTCATTGTAGGTCCCACTTCACACGTGCGGTGGGAACGACAATGGGTTTTGGGCCGGTGCATCCTGGGCGCCTTCGTATGTAATCCCTTGGGGGATTGCATACGAAGGTGGCTAATAATCCGACACAGGGGGGGGAGCTCGGCTGGCTGACCCGGGTAGCCTGGGTAACGGCAGCCGAGCAGGGGTATACCGTAACCCCGTACGTGGTGCGGGGCCGGGGGCCGTCATCCTTCGGGATGGGGGCCGCGAGGAAGAAAACCTCTTTAAAAAATTACGAGAGGGGGGACCTCACGGTCCGTTCTGCACCGCCGGCGGCGGACCGCGGTAGTATCTTAGCTTCCCGTGGCCCGTCGCATAGCGGCAGACGGAACACCGGGGGGTTTTAGTGGGTATGCCCGTCAGCCTTTTACTGACGGGTGAGTCCCACATAACCCCGCCGTCTCCCCAACGGTGGGGTATGCGTAACGCATTTCCCCCCGTAAAAAAAAAAAAAAAAAAAAAAAAAAAAAAAAGGTTAGGTTAGGTTAGGTTAGGTTAGGTTAGGTTAGGTTAGGTTCCCGTGTGCAGTTTCTGGTCTGCCATCGGGCGCGTCCCCCGGGTGGTGGATAGGGGAATGGCCCCCAGATATGGGGGCTACCGGATTCGGCGTGAACCAAAACCAGTGGCGGGCGGCGTTCTGCCGCAGAAGCTCGTAACCCTGCACATAGTACGGGGCCGAGGGCCGTCATCTAATGATGAGGGCTGCGAGGAAGAAAACCTCTCTAAAAAATCACAGGCGAGGGCCTTTATGGTCCGGTCTGCTTTGCGGACGACGTAGGCTCCGGGTCGGCGTCCCAGACGTTTCTGGGTAGCGGCGACGCGGTTCGGGCTCGGCTGGCGTCCCGGATAGTCCGGGTAGCGGCAGTGCGAGTGAGGGCGACAGGTTCACTTGTCTGTGGTGGGCACAGGCGATGGACAGGCAAACCTTGCTAACTGTCGGTCAACCCGTAACCCCACGTTGAGCGGGGCCGGGGGGGCTGTCCTTAACTGGGTGGCCTCATGAGGAGACAACCTCTCTAAAAAATCCCTAATCCCAAGCGAGCTACGCGGCGAGGGGATGAGTGGCTGTTGGGTGAACAGTCGCAAGGTAGCCTCTGGAGCAGGGGACCGGCGGACCCCCTGCTTCACAACCCTACGCTTGCCCGGGTATGGTGCCTCTGCCCGGGTCGACCGTTTTTGCAACCCTACTCGTGGGAACAGTTATGAGTTCTAAATCTATTAAATTAAAAATACCCATTGATGTTGGTGGGCCTAGCTCGGCCGGAAGTGAGCGGGGACAAATGCCTAGCTCAGGCGAGGTAAACGAGCAGACGCCGTTGGCGTCCGACGCATTTTCGGCGGACGAAGAAGAGACCATGGGGTCACTCTCGGGAAGCCGAATTAGTCTTGCGGGTGCTACGAGGAAGCGCCCTTGTGAAACAGCGGACATTTCAGAGTCTGATGACTCGACCGAGGAGCTGATTGGCTCCGCAACCCAATCAAAGATCGGATCGGCGCAAAGAGGGCGTGGGCGACCAAAAGCCACAGCAAAAAAGGTTACGCGCCCTGAACCGGCGGCAGGCCTGACAGTTCCATCAGGTCGGACAGTCGCATCTATTGAGGCTGAAGCGGAACGACTTGAAAAGGAGGCGATGTTCTGGAGCGTTAACCCGTCGTCGAGACCAGAAACGCCCCCCGGATGTGACTCAATCAGTGCAGAAACCCTGAGACTGAAGGCTCAAGAAAACCTTAGGGCTATCAGTGAAGTCTCCCATAAATCGGGAAAGCTCAAAGGTACGTCGCAAAAAGCACTCAAAGAGGCGACACGTAACCTAGGCGAAATAGTGGAGTCCTTGACAGCCAGGACCACAGACGACGAAACTCGGCGCCTAAGCAAGGAGCTCGAGCATCTTAAAGAGGAAATGAGGGCTTTGCGTCAAGCATACCATGCGGATCGCAGTCGTGCTGCAGCGGAACCCTCATCCGCAGTCCTTGCCTCGGTCTTACAGGCGGAAGTAATCGAGGAGTTAAAGCGCTCCCTGATTGTCTCAATAGGTGAGATGGTCAACGTGAGACTCTCAAGCATGGACAAGAGGCTTCCTCCTGCTCCAGTCCTTAGACCGCCGCTAGCGGCGGACAGCAGAAGGAATGAGCTGACCACCTCTGCTCAGTCTCTTCCAGCATCGAGATCGGTGCCAAAACCAGTGCCGAGAACGGCTCCGAAACCAGCGCCAAAAGCGGCGCCGAAATCGGTGCCAAAACCGACGCAGAATCCGGCGCAGCCACAAGCGCCTAGAAAACATCCAGTTCCTGCAGCGACTCCTTCCACCTCAGGTGTGCAAGCCAACAGCACACGGACAGGGGCCATCACCTCAAATACTCCTGATGAGGGCGCATGGACTGACGCCGCATCAAGGAAAAGACGGAGGAAGCTCGTAGCTGCTGCAGTGGCTGCACAGGCGACGGCTGTAGCTGCTGACCAGGTCACAGCGAAAAAGGCCAAAAAGAGCGGGAAAAAGAAGAAGAAGGCTAGCCTTGCCCCTCCCCGGTCAGCAGCTATTGTACTGACCCTTCAGCCGGAGGCAGCTGATAAGGGGATCACCTATGCCCAGATTCTGGGCAAAGCAAGAGCTGAGATGCAGCTGAAAGACTTCGGCCTTGAGGGTGTACGCTGCAAGCAAGCAGCGACTGGAGCAAGAATCCTCTCCATCCCGGGTGCTGCAAACGGAGAGAAAGCTGACGCGCTAGCAGCGAAATTGCAGGAGGTTCTTTCCGGAATGGCAAAGGTCGTCAGGCCGACGAAATGCGTAGACTTGCGCGTCTCGGGGCTTGACGACTCAATCACAAAAACAGACCTTCAGACTGCCATTGCAGAAAAAGGTGGCTGCTCCCCCGATAAAGTCAAGGTCGGGGAAATACGCTTTGGGCCTAGCGGTGCTGGCACTGCTCTTGCGAAATGTCCAATAGAGGCAGCCAAAAAGATTGTGGAGGGCGGCAGACTACTTGTTGGATGGAGCTCCGCCCAAGTGCGTACGCTGGATCCCATGCCGATGCGCTGTTTCCGGTGTTTGGGTCTCGGCCATACAAGCCAGCGGTGTCCAGTGGAAACCGACCGTAGCCAGCTCTGCTACCGTTGCAGCAAGCCAGACCACGTTGCGGCGGACTGTAACGCCGAATTCCACTGCGCTATATGCGCGGACGCAAAGCGCCCAGCCGGACACAGGATGGGCGGCAGAAAATGCAACCCCCCTCAAATCAAACCTAAGGAGGGACGTGATGTGCGCACTGCCGTGAGGGCGCAGAGTGCGTTGGTGGAGGTTGAGATGTCGGAACTTGATGGATAGGTCTCGACATCTCAACTTCTTTCAGTGCAATATAAACCACTCCACCAGGGCACAAGACCTACTGGCGCAGTCCCTAGTGGAGTGGCAAATTGATCTAGCCGTAGTTGCAGAGCCGTACTATGTGCCACCCCGGCCCAATTGGGTTGGGGATCTCAACGGTTCTGTAGCAATTACTACAAACGCGACCTCACGTTACCCTCTCGTCGTCAAGGAGCGAGGGTTGGGATACGTGGTGGCCACTTGGGGGAAAATAGCAGTAGTTGGAGTGTATTTCTCCCCTAACACGACGGTGGCTGAGCTTGAGGCCTATGTCAATCTGTTGGGTCTCGTTGTTGGCAGATTGTCTCCTATGCAAGTGGTGATCATGGGGGACCTGAATGCGAAGTCCGCAGCTTGGGGTTCCCCCGTTACCGACGACCGAGGCAATATAGTAGCACGGTGGGTCGCATCAATGGGGCTCTGTGTAATGAATCGCGGTACAGCTTTTACGTGTGTGAGGAGAGAAGGAGGGTCCATCGTAGACGTCACTTTTGCGACCCCCGCCCTTGCATCACGCATATCCGGTTGGTGCGTTCTAGAAGAGGTGGAGACTCTCTCCGACCACCTCTATATTAATTTCGAGGTCTCCAACACCACTGCGGCGGGTACACCACCAAGGGTCACGTCTCGAGGGGCTCACTTTCCAAGATGGGCCCTCACCCAACTGAACCGAGATCTGGCGGAGGAAGCGGCAATTGTGGCTAGCTGGGGGTCCCCCGATATAGAGATAAGGGGAACCATAAACGAACGAGCCTCTAAGCTCAGGAACGATTTGACGGCTATCTGCGATGCGTCTATGCCTCGCTCAAGAGGATTGCCTCCAAACAAGAAGGCTGTCTACTGGTGGTCCTCAGAGATCGCGGCCCTCCGTGTTGCCAGCAACCGAGCGCGACGAGCTCACAAAAGGTGCCGCCGCCGAAGACATACCGACGACGAAGAGCAGCTCCTACACGACGCCTATAAAGAGGCAAAAAGAGCACTCCAGAAGGCCATTACAGAGGCGAAATCAAGAGCCAGAGAAGAGTTCCTTCTGGACCTCGACCGGGATCCGTGGGGGCGACCTTATCTCACAGTTCGAAGCAAACTGAAGAGTTCTGCGCCCTCAACGGAAAGCTTCGAACCGCAGCTCCTGCAAGACGTCGTGTCGGGTCTGTTTCCGAGGAGAGCCGCTTTCACACCTCCAGCAATGACTCCCCTGGCAAGAGAACCCGAAGCCAGCGAGGTGATCCCACTTATATCGGAGGACGAATTCGAGGGGGCAATAGATCGTCTTCGGGGGAAAAAGAAAGCTCCCGGCCCCGATGGTATACCTGGCTGCATCCTAGTCACAGCGTCCAAACATCTCGGTGACCGACTTATGGACTTATTTACCTCCTGCCTTGAGACTGGCAAGTTTCCAAGTATCTGGAAGGACGGCAAATTGGTATTGCTCCAGAAGGAAGGGCGTTCTCCTGACACTCCATCTGCTTTTAGACCCATCGTTCTTTTGGACGAGGCGGGCAAGCTTTTCGAACGCATACTCGCTGCCCGTATAGTACAACACCTAACTACTACGGGCCCGGACTTGTCAGACCATCAGTACGGCTTCCGCGCCGGACGGTCTACCGTAGACGCAGTCAAAGAGCTGAAGCGAACTTGCACTAGGGCGCAATTGAAGAGGGAAAAGGTGTTGGCGGTGTCTCTAGACATCGCAAATGCCTTCAACACCATCCCCTTTGAGGGTATTTTGGAGGCCCTAAAATATCATCGGGTCCCGATGTACCTACAAAGGGTAATAAAGGAATATCTGCGAGGCAGGCGGGTGAAATACGTCGGACCCAACGGGGAAATGTACAGTCGAGAGATGAGTTGTGGTGTTCCACAGGGGTCGGTGCTGGGGCCGCTCCTGTGGAACCTTGGTTTTGATTGGGTGCTGCGAGGAACCTTACCGCCCCGGGTGGGTGTCATCTGCTATGCGGACGACACACTTGTCACCGCCCGGGGCAGCAGCTATGAGGAGGCGGCACGTCTGGCCACTACCGGGGCAACGTTGGTTGTGGAAAGAATTCGGCGTCTCGGGCTGGAGGTGGCCCTTAATAAAACACAGGCCATCCTGTTCCACGGGCCTCGAGGAGGACCACCTGCAGATGCCTTCATTACTGTAGATGGAGTAAGAATTAAGGTAGAACCCACAATGCGCTACTTGGGCCTCACCCTTGACAGTCGTTGGAACTTCCTGCAACATTTCAAGTTGCTAGTTCCACGGCTTGTCGATGCTGCGCTGGCGCTCGGACGCCTTCTTCCTAATATAGGGGGCCCTGACATGAGCTGCCGTCGACTCTATGCCATGGTCGTCCGTAGCATGGCTATGTATGGGGCACCAATATGGTTCGAGGCTCTTACTGTCAAGATCCGTGCGCTCCTCCGAAGACCACAACGCACTATGGCAATAAGAGCCATAAGAGGATACCGAACCGTTTCCGGCGAAGCCGCTTGCGTTTTAGCGGGCACCCCGCCCTGGGAGTTGGAGGCGGAGGTGCTTGCTGAAGTGTACCAGTTCCGGACAGAAGCTAGGGCGCGCGGAGACCGCCTAACCCGGGAAGAAGTTGAAGGTGTAAGACGCGACGCTCAGGATGCAGTGATGGACCGCTGGCTGGAAGCCTTACAGTCCCCGCAGTACGGCGCTCGTACCGTAAGCGCCATACGGCCGATGTTGCGCGAATGGGTAGCGCGAAGGCATGGCTCGCTGACCTATCGTCTGGTGCAGGTGTTGACCGGACACGGTTGTTTCGGCGATTACCTGCACCGGATCGGCAGAGAAGCGACACCGATTTGCCACGACTGCGGTGCTAATGAAGACTCGGCGCAGCACACCTTAGAGGTGTGCGCGGCCTGGTGCCGCCAGCGCCGCAGCCTAGTGGCCGAGATTGGGAATGACCTCTCCCTGCCCAGCGTGGTTAAGGCCATGCTGGACAGTGACAGGGCATGGGAGGCAATGGTCTCCTTCTGCGAGGACGTCATGTCGCAGAAGGAGGCCGCGGAGCGGGACCGTGAGGACGACGCCTTTGCGGATCTGCTCAGACGCAGGCGGCCGGGAGGGCGAAGGCGGCGGTTTGACCGCTTTCTCCCCCCCTAACGAGGCTTGCGGGTGAGGATAGGGTAGTCCTTCACCCGCGTTAATCAGCCTCGTACGACTAAGAAGACGCCCACGTGTGCTCGGGCGTCTTCTGTATCGCCAGCAGTGGTCCGGATAGCTGGACCGGCCGGGACGGTGTGATGTTGAATCCCAACAAGGAGCCCACACCGTCACAATCCGGTAGGAGAGAGCACACAGACAGGTTTTAGTGGGTATGCCTTCGAGCACCCACTGGACTTCCCTGTCGTCGTCGAGTGGGTGCACGAAGGCGAGCCCCACATAACTCCGTCGCCTGCCCAGCGGCGGAGTATGCATAACGAGCATTTCCTGTCTATAAAAAAAAAAAAAAAAAAAAAAAAAAAGGTTAGGTTAGGTTAGGTTAGGTTAGGTTAGGTTAGGTTAGGTTTCGGCTAAAGTCCTTGAAAGAATCCTCGCAACCCGCATTAGCCAGCACTTAGAGACGGTGGGACCAAATCTGGCGGACAGCCAATACGGTTTTCGTACTGGCCGCTCCGCAATCGATGCAGTTATGGAACTACGCCGGTTATCTGATGAAGCGGTTGAACAGAAGGAGAGAGTGCTAGCGGTATCTCTAGACATCGCGAATGCGTTCAACACTCTCCCCTTTGATAGCATAATCGACGCTCTCATATTTCACGAGGTACCTGTTTATCTCCGCCGTGTGGTAGAAGACTATTTGCGAGATAGATTCGTTTTGTTCCTGGGCAGTAATGGGTGTATACAGTCCCATCCTATGACACGTGGAGTTCCACAGGGGTCGGTCCTTGGGCCACTTCTGTGGAACTTGGGGTATGATTGTATACTTCGAGGCCAGCTTTCACCAAAAATAAGCCTAATCTGCTATGCTGACGACACCCTCGTCGCTGCCCGCGGCAAAAGCTATGAAGAGGCGGCGCAATTGGCATCACAGGGCTCCACCAATGTAGTAGAACGAATAACAGAGTTAGGACTTAAAGTAGCTCTGCCTAAAACACAGGCTATCTTATTTCACGGCCCTAGGGGAAGGCCACCAGCTGGAGCACATGTAGTTGTGGGTAGCGAAACAATAGTATTGAGCCGAACTATAAAGTATCTTGGACTTATTCTAGACGGTCGCTGGAAATTTGATGACCATTTCCGGCAGTTGTCGCCTCGTCTGGTGGCTACAGCGTCCGCCCTGAGCAGACTTCTTCCAAACATTGGAGGTCCAAACACCAGTTGCCGGAAGCTATACGCCGGGGTGCTGCGTAGCATGGCCATGTGGGGTGCTCCAGTATGGGCTGACAAACTCAGCGCTGACAACAAAGCTCTTCTCAGGGCTCCGCAAAGAGTTATAGCGACTCGTGCCATTCGAGGATATCGTACCGTATCGTGGGCGGCGGCATGTGCGATTTCAGGAATGCCTCCATGGGAATTAGAGGCACCTATTCTAGCTGAAGTATATCGCTATGGAGCAGATATTAGAGCGCGCGGGGAACGTCTAGCTATGGAAGAGATGAGAGCGGCAAGAAATCTCGCCCAAGAACCACTAATAGAGCGGTGGGCGGAACAACTTCTGTCCTCTACAGCGGGCACTCGTACGCTAGAAGCCATACAACCAGTACTTGAGCGGTGGTGTGACAGGCGACATGGCTCCTTAACCTTCCATCTGGTACAGATTCTGACAGGCCACGGTTGTTTTGGTGGTTATCTGCACCGGATCGCGCAGAGAGAGGTCACCACACAGTGTCACGAGTGTGGTGCTGTGGAAGATTCAGCACAGCACACACTGCAGTATTGTCCAGCATGGAATGAGCAGCGTTGCAACCTAATCGCTGTAGTGGGAAATGATCTGTCCTTGCCCAGGGTGGTTAGTGCCATGTTAGGCAATAACAGGGCATGGGAGGCCATGATCTCCTTCTGCGAAGAGGTTATGACGCAGAAGGAGGCAGCTGAAAGGGTCCGCGAGAGTGATACTCAGGCGGACTCGCGTAGGCGCAAGCGGACAGGAAGAAGGAGGCGGCGATACAACGCTCTCATCCCTTCTTAACTTAGCCAGTGGGCGAGGACTGGGCAGTCCTACGCCCGCATTGCACGGCTTCGCTGATTTAGGGGGATGTCCAAGTGTGCTCGGACATCCCTTTCAAGTGTGGGGGCCCGTTTAAATGGGCCGGCTGCGGCTACGTGGATAGACCTCTGAGGGGGATCACACGTTTTGCCGCTCAAGGCAGAGAGGGCACACCGTAGGGTTTTAGTGGGTAGGCCTTTGGGCACCCACTGGACTTTGTCGTCGGGTGGGTGCACAAAGGAGAGCCCCACATAACCCTGCCGCATGCCCAGCGGCAGGGTATGCGCAAAGCATTTCCCTACGTAAAAAAAAAAAAAAAAAAAAAAAAAAAAAAAAAAAAAAAAAAAAAAAAAAAAAAAAAAAAAAAAAAAAAAGGTTAGGTTAGGTTAGGTTAGGTTAGGTTGGGGTGCGCAGTTCCGGGACCTCCCCGTGGTGCACCCTGGGCAACGGCTGGTTGATGGATCGACGCCTGCCGCGTCGAACCATCAACCAGACGGCTGACTCCGGACATAGGGACCGTGGCACTCTCCGTCTGCTTTAATCCGTCTACCGGGGCGGCGGTTGTAGTGTCCACGAGGCGTTGAGTTGGTGGTTGTTGTGGTGGTGTCCCTCCCTCTTTTATCCTCCGTTTTCGGAGGGGGGAGGGACGTGCAAAGGCCCTTTTCAGGGCTACAAAGGAGAGGTTGCTCTCCGCATACCTCTGCTTTATCAGAGGTGGCGGAAGATGCGGCAGCGGAGGGTCCTTTTTTCATAGGACAGTGGAGCTTCAGCTCGGAGGATGGCGAGCGGGATACTCGCGGACTACTTTGAGGTAGTTTTTTGTGTTGTCGGGCTTCATGCCCAGTGGAGCTTCTGCGCTCGGGGTGTGGGTGGCTTTTTAAGCTGCGGGGACCCGTAGGGGTCCAGAGGCCGAAAGGCGTAGGTTGGCGGACAGGAGTCTGCGGCGCGGTGGGATCGGCATTCCACGAAAGTGGCTGTCGGTCAGGCTTCGGCCACCGCCGGGCAACCTGTTACCCTTCGCAGGAGTAGAAATTGATCTAACAGGCAGGCATGTGTTGCAGCCTGCGAGGGACCAGGAGGGCTTGCCTTGATTGGTCGGCCCTAACAGCAGAAAAGCTGAATAAAAAATCCCCTAACTTTCGCCATTGAGGCGCCTCTAAGAGGCCTCGTGCGATGGCGAACGCCCGTATTTGCGGGTTGGCAGGGGGGGACATACCTCTGCCCGCTAGCGGCCAACCCTGAGGGACCAGCCGCCCCCTTAGGTTTTGTAGGCTTGCCCGGGTGATAGGGCTCCGCCCGGGTCGACTTTTTACTTCCCGAAAACTCGTGGGATTAGATTATGAAATGTTCCAAATCCAAACCCGATGTAGGCGCAGTGGGCGCGAGAAGACGTGGCGCAGTGGGCGCGAATGATGATTGCGCAGTGGGCGCGAGCGTTGGTAGCGCAGCAAGCGCGTTTAGAAAGACGAAGAATGGTGCGCACACTAGTGATGCAGGAAAAAAGTCGGAGGTTGTCCACATTGACGAGGACGTATCCGACGTATCAGTCGGATCGATGGCATCGGCACGGTCGCTTCGCTCGAATAAATCAGCAAGGTCATGCAGATCAGCGGACGAAACCAAGACCGACCAAGAGAGACAGGCCCAGAAGCCGCGCAAACGAATGCTGGAGAATAGCGGAGGAAGCTCTACAGAGGAGGAGTCGTGTGGGAGTGATGAGTCGTTCCAGGCCTCTGTATGCAGCAAATCCAGCAAGCATAGAAGCACACCGCTGAAGAAAGGTAGAGGCAGACCCCCCACAACGGGGGAATACGTGGGTCTGGCTGATGCTAAGGCCAAAGCGAACAGGGAGATGCGCGAGCAGGAAGAGCTGCGCGCGGAGCGGGAGTTGGCAGAGTACGCCACAGAGAAGCGCCAGACGCGTGCGGACTCGCTGCGTATCATAGCGTCGTTGGGGGGCTCAGAAGGAGGACCTCTTACCGCCGATCAGGAGGCGAAGACAACGGAGTTGCTCACTAGGAGCGTCACTGATGCGTGCTCGATTGTCCAACAGATAGCGGAAAGATCCTCTCACTTAAAGGGCGGATTCGTACGCAATCTGAAACGGTCAGTTGAGACAATCGTCGAGGACATGAAGACTCTGGCTGCCCGGAACATATCGGAAGAGACAAGGCTGTTACAAAACACTAACGCTCGCCTCCAGGAAATCAACGCTCGCCTCCAGGAAAGCAACGATCGCCTTCAAGCAGACATGGCCAAGCTTCGCAAGGAGCTTGACGAAATGAAGGCCATCGTCATGCGGAGGCAGCCAAACCAGGACGTGACAATGGCGGAAGTTAATACACCCGCCCCCTCAACAGAGATAGTGACGCAGAGCATGATGCTCAAAGCCCTGGAGGGGATGGAAGCGAGGCTGATGGGCACAATGTGCAACCGGCTCAATGCACGAATGGAGGGACTGGAGCCTAGGCTCAACCCAGCTCCCCGCCTTCGTCCCTCACTCTCGTTTGAGAGGAGAGACGAGATACAAGGCTCACCCATTAGGGAAGAGACACCGGTGTCACTCCAAGCCCCTGTGAGGTCCAAGGAGACGGCGAAGAAAAAAGAGGCTGTACCTACTACAACAGCCGCGAAGCGGGACCCAAAGATAGTTACTGCTACTGAGGGACAAGGGACAAATAAGGCCCGAACAGCCGAGGCGCAAAAGGTGCCAAAAGAGACGGTCACCAAAAAGAAGACCAGGAGGAAGCAGACGAAGGGCAGGGAGCCGATCCAGGAGAGATCGGCACCCAGAGAGCCGCGCCCTCTCCCACCAGTGCCGTCTTCCATGGACAAGGGGTGGAACGTTGTGGCGGCGAACGGCAAGCACAAAGAAGCTGGGCCGAAAAAGCCACAGCAGAAGAAGGTAAAGCCCAAAGTGAGACGTCCTCGCACGACGGCAGTGGTAATCACTCTGCTGCCGGGCGCTTCAGAGAAAGGACTGTCCTACAGTGCCGTCATGGCGGAGGCCAAGCAGAAGCTCGACCTGGATGCGATGAATATCCCGGGTGTTCGTTTCCGCAGAGCGGCCACAGGGGCTGTCATTCTAGAGCTGGCAGGTGGACCCGATGAAGAGAAGGGGGAAGTTTTGGCCAGCAAACTAAGAGAGACCCTGGATGAGTCGGGTGTCAAGGTGGCCAGACCCGTTAAATGTTCGGAGTTGCTGGTGACGGGACTGGATGACTCCGTGACGCCAGATGAAGTCGCAGCAGCTGTCGCGAAATTAGGAGAATGCCCCACCTCACAGGTTAAGGTGGGCGCTGTGCGGTTCAATCGCTCCAGCATGGGGACGGCATGGGTGAGCTGCCCGGTGATGGCTACCAACAAAGTGCTCGAGGGGAAGCTCCGGGTTGGCTGGGCTGTGGCAAGAGTCAAATTGCTGCAGCCTAGGGAACTCAGGTGCTTCAAGTGCTTAGAGTTGGGCCATGTGGCCAGTAAGTGCGCGGCAGCGGTCGATCGGGGGCAGCAGTGCCATCGCTGTGGGCAGAACGGCCATAGAGCGGCCGATTGTAGGGCCGATCCCCACTGCACGCTGTGCGCGGAGGCGGGTCGTGCGGCAAATCACTGGCTTGGGGGGAAGCTTTGTTCGGCGCCCAAGCGGAAAGTGGATCGGAGAGGTCAGGCTATGGCGGCAGACAAGGCTAGCAAAGCACAGACCACCCGCCCGAACGGGACTCGTGGAGAAGAAATGGAAGTGGCCCAATAATAATGACCAGTACACCTCCACTTCGTATATTGCAGGCGAATATCAACCACTGTGCCAGGTCTCAGGATCTTTTATTCCAGAGTGCGGCACAGTGGTCGATAAACGTGACGGTCATTAGTGAGCCCTATTTGATCCCTTCCCGAGACGATTGGGTGGGGGACCACGACAAGACGGTGGCCGTGGTGGTAAACGCAGCGAATGGCGCTCCCCCAATTGGCAAGACAGTGAGAGGGCACGGTTTTGTCTGCGTTCTTCTAGGAGACGTTGCTTTGTTGGCGGTGTATTTTTCGCCGAATAGGCCACTGGTTGAACTCGAGGGATACCTCGCCGGTCTTGACTCCCTGCTCCTCGGTTGGTGTCGGCGTTATCAGGTGGCAGTCGCTGGAGACCTAAACGCCAAATCGACGGAGTGGGGCTCTCCGGAAACAGACCCGCGAGGGACCGTGGTTGAGGAGTGGATTGCCGCAAACGGCCTGATTGTCCATAACCGCGGGACGGCAGATACGTGCGTGCGATGGAATGGGGGCTCGAAGGTGGACGTTACGTTCACAAGCCCCGGTCTCGCACGCCGTGTCCAGGGCTGGAGGGTCGTGGTGGGGGAGGAGTCGTTATCGGACCACCGGTATATCCGGTATGACCTCTCCTCCAGTACACGGAACCCGAGCGGCCCAAGCCGAACTGTTGCTGACCCGGGCCCTAGGTGGGCGTTAAAGAGGCTAGACCATGACGCGTTTGTTCTGGCGTCAATAGTTGAGAGCTGGTCTCCCATACCAGAGTCACCATCGGCAGATGGAGAGGCGGAGTGGTTTTGCGAGGCGATGTCCCACATGTGCGACGTTGCGATGCCGCGTGTAAGATCACTCCCGCCTAAGAAGCAGGTGTACTGGTGGTCGGCTGAACTGGCACGTCTCCGGGCAGCGTGTGTCTCAGCCAGACGCCAGTACACCAGAAGCCGCAGAAGGGGCAGAAGACGCCGTAACCCCAATGAAGAGGAGGAAGCCCGGTATTATGCTGTCTATCAGGCGGCCAAAAAGGAGCTGAGAGTACAAATCAGCGAGGCCAAGGAGCGATCTTGGAAGGAGTTGATGGACGTGTTGGACAGCGACCCATGGGGCAGGCCTTACCGGCTCGTTATGAGTAGACTTCGCCCCTGGGCTCCGCCACTGACGTCCAACATGGATCCTGAATTGCTGGACACAATTATGGAGGCCCTATTTCCAAGTTGTCCTGCGAGGGTGACGCCGCCCATCCCAAGGCCTTTATTGGCAAGGGAGGAAGACGGGCAGATTCCGGAGGTGACGGAGGCTGAACTGGGTGCCGCTGTTCTCAGGCTCAAAGCCAAAAACACGGCCCCGGGTCCCGATGGAACGCCTGGCAGAGCATGGGTGCTCGCCCTCGATAACGGATTAGAGCACAGGTTTAGGAGTCTTCTAACGACCTGTCTGCAGGAGAGAAGATTTCCCCATAGGTGGAAGAACGGCAAACTTGTGCTCCTCCAAAAGGGAGGGCGCCCTATTGAGTCGCCATCCGCCTATCGGCCAATCGTGTTGTTGGAGGAGGCGGGCAAGATACTTGAGAGGATCATCGCTGCCCGCCTAAACAAGATCCTGGACGAGACCGGGTCTAACTTGGCTGAAAATCAGTTCGGTTTCCGGCGGGGCAGGTCCACCCTGGACGCCATATCCAGGGTGAGGGCCCTAGCCGAAGAGGAGGTGGAGCGTGGAGGAGTTGTGTTGGCGGTGTCACTCGACATCGCCAATGCATTTAACACCCTGCCGCACGCTTGCATCATGGCGGCGCTCCTGTACCATGGTATTCCACTATACCTACGGGAACTGATAGAAAACTATCTGACGGATAGGACGGTAGAATATCCTACAAGAGACGGCTGGCGATGGAGAAGCGTCGAGTGCGGTGTTCCACAGGGGTCGGTACTTGGCCCACTCCTGTGGAACATCGGATTTGACTGGGCGATCCGCGGCGCCAACCTCAGAGGAGTTGAGGTAGTTTGCTACGCCGATGATACACTGGTCACCGCTCGCGGGAATACGTTCCGTGACGCGAGCGTGTTGGCAACAGCAGGCGTAGCACACGTTGTCAGGAGAATCAGAAGTTTGGGGTTGAAGGTCGCTCTGGAAAAGTCGGAGGCTATTTGCTTCCATGGCCCGCGGAGGAAACCACCAAGTGATGCACGAATCGTCGTGAGCGGAGTTCCCATCGGCGTCGGGTCGACGCTCAAGTATTTGGGCGTCGTACTAGACAGTCGATGGAGTTTCAAGGCGCATTTCGAGCAGTTAGCTCCGAAATTGAATAGGACATCGTCCGCCCTCAGCCGGCTCATGCCGAACTTGGGTGGACCGAACACAGGTTGTCGGCGTTTATTTGCGGGAGTCCTACGCTCAATGGCGTTGTACGGTGCGCCCATATGGGCGGATGCCCTGAGTCGCCACAATTTGGCCGTTCTGCGGCAATCGCAGCGGGTCGTGGCACTGAGGATGGCTCGGGCGTACCGGACCGTGGGGTACGAAGCGGCGTGTCTTCTTGCCGCCTCACTCCCGTGGGACCTGGAGGCAAACGTTCAGGCAGTCGTTTACAGCAAGACCAAAGAGGCAAAAAGCCGGGGGTCTGCTCCACTGCCCGAAGTCATTGAAGGTTGGAGAAGCGATGCCAAAGGCAAAGCCCTCAGACGTTGGAGGCGTAGACTACGCGAACCTGAGGCAGGCCGCCTAACCATACAGGCCATTCGGCCCGTGTTCATGGAGTGGCTGGAACAACGAGAGCAGAGCGGGGGTCTGCTCTCTCACCGCCTCGTGCAGGTCCTCTCAGGGCATGGTTGCTTTGGGAGGTACCTGTGCAATGTGGCGAGAAGAGAGCCGACTCCGGCGTGCCACCAGTGCGATGCAGCGGAGGACACCTCCGCGCACACAGTGGAGGAGTGCCCGGCCTGGGCAGCTGAGAGAGCGGAGTTGGCCGCTGTTGTTGGAAGCGACCTGTCGCTACCGAACATTGTTCAATCAATGATCGACAGCGACAGGGCGTGGGAGGCAGTCTCTGCCTTTTGCGAGGCTGTGCTCTCCGAAAAAGAGGCCGAAGAGAGGCGGCGGGAGGATGACCCGTCGGCACACCCTCTGCGGCGCAGGAGGACGGGGCGACGCCGTCGGGATTACGCCGGCACAGTCGTGCCATGATTGATTGGTGGTTGGTGTTTTCCTACTAGGCCGTCGGGCGGGACCATTTTTACCCGACGACCTGGTGGGACTTGGCAGGGAGGCGGCGACATACACGTTTTCCGGTATGTCGCCGCAGTAGAGAGTCCGGCAGCGGACACAAGCAGTACGGGGGGCGGTAGGGAGAAAGGCCTGGCTGTAGCCCTTACCTCCGTATCTGCTGAAGACGGGAAACCTGGGGGATATTTTAGTGGCGTAGGCCCGGCGCCCTTTACACGTCGGGGAGTCCCACACACCCCCGCGGCCCAAGTCCCGGGGTCGCGGGATAGTGCGTAAATTGCATTTTTACCTCCAGAACCAAAAAAAAAAAAAAAAAAAAAAAAAAAAAAAAAAAAAAAAAAAAAAAAAAAAAAAAAAAAAAAAGGTTAGGTTATGTTTTGTTTTTTTTTGTTTGTTTTTTTTTTTTTTTTTTTTTTTTTTTTTTTTTTAGATCCGTTTGGGTTACGAATACAATTCCTCGCTATTGATATACGAGCGAATTCTACCGTATTGACATATAAAAGTTTTTAATATTTTAGGTGTATTATGTTTTTATTTTGGCATATCATTATGCTTGTAAAGTGTCGGATGGTTGGTTTTATTTGAATTTATTTGGTGTTATTTAGGTTTTTTAAGGTTTTGGTTTTAGGACTATTATATTATTTAGTTTTTGTACGGTAGGCGTTATTGGTAATTTTATTGTGTGAATTTGATTTTAATTAGTGCCATAGTCTATTCTGTCGCTTAGTTTCGACAGGTAGCTGTTTCTGATGGGGCACTGGTTTGATGTGGAGGAATGATTTGTATTTAATTTTTGATCTTTATTTTTATTTATTTGTTGGCAATTGATGCAGGTGGCTGTTTCAGGTTTTTGTTTGTTTGGGCAGTTTTGGAATGTGTGGCCATTGTCTGCACAATGACTACAGTAGGTTTCATTGTTGGTACATTTTTTGCTAGTATGTCCAAACTTCTGACATTTCAGACATTGTAGCAAAGGGGCGTGCTCGGCTATATGTATTCTACGGTGGTCTATATTTATTTTGTCTAGGGATATTGCGCTCTTCCACACCTCCGGGGTGGCGCGGAAGATTGCGTTATATAGTTTTGGGTTCCTATTCTTTTTTGCGAGGCAAGCTGTTAATTGAGCATTTGGGTTATTGTTTAAGGCTGTTTGGATGGGGGTGTTTTGTGTTACTATATATTGTTTGAGTTCTTCGAATTTTATCTCTGTAGGTATGCCTTTTATAACGAACATTGGCTGTAGGAGACGAGCCATCTCTGCAGTAATGTTGGTGTTAGTTTTGAGTTTGTCTATCGTCTCGGTGCATTGGGCTTTGTTTTCAAATTCTACTTTGACTTTATTTGTAGATATGGGCTGGAATTTCAGAGGTGCATAGGGCACATCTTTAAAGGTGAAACTTTTTTGCCACTTATTTGTGGCTTCCTGTCTATTGTTTGCGTCGGATACTGTTACTATTATGGCAGGTTTTGATGTTTTGAATGTCGGTTGTAACTTTTTGGGTTCAGGTTGGGTGTTAGTTTTGGTGACTGCAGCATAGGATTTTTGGTTTTGTTTTTGTAGATTTTGTATTGGGTTGAGCTCTTCCTGAATTGTTTGTTTTATGATTTGTTTTAAGTTATTTAAATCGATGTTGCAATTGTGGGTGGATGTTTGTGGGGTAGGTAATTCTGGAGTAGTTGTTATTTCTGTCTGTTTATTGTCGGGTATTATTTTGAGGATTTCATTTGCTAGGTTGCGGATTTTTGTGTTTGTTTCGATGTTATTGAAGTTTTGGAGGGGTTCGACAATGTTCAGGATTTCGGCTGCATATTGTTTGATAAGAAGTCTGTTTATGCTGGGTTGGTAGTCTTCGGTTTCAGATTCTTCTTCTGCGAGGATTAGGTTGTCAGGCAAATACTCGTCTTCGAGATATTCGTCTGCAATTGTATTGACAGATTTTAAAGATGTTGTCGGAGTTATGGTTCTAGAAGATCCGGAGCAGGTTTCTTCGTCGTCGGAGTTATCAGATGTATTAGTCTTTGGAGTTTTGGGTTTAATGGTTTTGGTTTTAGAAGTGGAGGGTTTGGGAGACTCGGATTTCTTTTTGGTTTTCGCGCCGGAGCGCGTGGTTATCTTCCTCATGGTAGGGGAGGAAGGTGGCGGATAATCTAATTTTAAGCTAAGTCTTTTTGACATAAAATGGTGTTTACTTAAGTTTTATTGGTATTTTTGTGTGTTGATTATACACACAAGTTAGGTTTAATTATTTGTTATTTATTTGATGTACTATGCAGGTTGAAAAGTTAATAAATGATTTTTTATGTAAAAAAGAAAATATATGTAAAAAGTTAAAAGTTTGTAACGGCGTTAAAAATAGAAGGCGCTGTAACCTAACCGGTTTTTATTAGTTAGTTGGATGCGCAGTGTTGAAATCTATGTTCTAGTCCAAAAAAGTAATCTAAAAGTGGTCAATTCGATTTTTAATCGAAGTTGAAATTTTTAAAGTTTGGAGAATTTAGAAAATTTCCAGTAAATCGAGTTATGATCCGATTTGCTTCGAAAGAGTTTTATTAGATTGGGTTTGGCGAGTTTAACAGAATTACTGAAGAAAATTTAGAAAAAAGTTGAAGTTTGCGATTTTACGCAATGTCGGAAAATGACGTAAAAATTTGAAGTTAAGTTGGTTTAGAAAAAATTGGTTTTTGGGTGTATTGTTTTGGTGCAACAATATTTGGTAGAGCTCGGGGAGTAGATTGTCACTATCCAAAGAGAAAATTCCTAACTATTATACTTTTTGAGAAATAAGGGTTTGAAATTTGGTGAAAAAAGGGTCAAAATTTGGTGATTTTTAGGAATTTATTTCTCCGAAACTATAGGAGTTACGGAGAAAAGTTATTAGGATTAAAGTTGTGTCTCAATGAGATCTACAGAAAGAAACAATAGAAAGAAAAATTTGTTGAAACGGAAAAAAGTTGTATGCGAAAAAGTGTGAAAAATTTGAGTATTTTTGCAAAGTTTACGGAAAAAAGCTTATCTTAGCAAAAGTTATGGATGGATTTTTAATTAAAAATACTCAAAAGATGCCTTAGGGGCTCTGTTAACTAAAATGGGTAGCAGGAAGGAAATCGGTTGAGATTTGAATTTTTTATGAATTTTATAAAGTTTAGTGGTCGGCTGATTTTGGTCAAAAAGTCTACCTAGGGTCGGGAGGTTTCATAGAAAAGACTTCAACGCTCACACGACCAAGTGTTGAGTTAGACTTATTGACTTGGTGAAATTTTCGGAAATTTTAGATGTTTTTTATTTCGAAAACTATTAAAGGGGGACCCCTTGGGTCGATGGTATGAGGGAGGGGTCGTAAAGTTTTAGGGGTAAGTTTATTTTGAGAACGATAGGTGTAGTCTAGGCGTTTCGGTTAGGTTAGGTTAGGTTAGGTTAGGTTAGGTTAGGTTAGGTTAGGTTAGGTTAGGTTAGGTTAGGTTAGGTTGGGTTAGGTTAGGTTAGGTTAGGTTAGGTTAGGTTAGGTTAGGTTAGGTTAGGTTAGGTTAGGTTAGGTTAGGTTAGGTTAGGTTAGGTTAGGTTAGGTTAGGTTAGGTTAGGTTAGGTTAGGTTAGGTTAGGTTAGGTTAGGTTTTTTTTTTTATATTCTTGTTTGTTAAGATTTGGGGGTCTGACTGTTTCTCATAGATTACAATTTGTATCGTTAGGCATATATTTTGTTTGTTGTTGGTAGTGTTCGCATCAGAGGGTCAAAGCTAATGATACTTTTCGCCCTTGAGCAAAGACTAGTGTAGGGAAAGATGGTAGACAGAAAGAGCAACAGTGGTGATAGGAAAGATAGAGAGGGAAGGGGAAGATAAATAGAGGTGTAGCTTCTTTCGGAGCTTGGACTTATTATGCAAGTTCCAATGTTTGATAGAAGTTATTAATTGAGTCATGAGCTATAAATTATTTTAGTTGTTATTATTATACGTTTATATATATATTTATATAGTTATAAATATTAGTAGTTTTTAGTGAAATTAAGGTTCTTTTTAATAATTAGTGTGACTTAAGCCCACTTGTATACATATAGGCAATTGCTTTATGTAGTTGAAGGTGGGCCGTTGAAGTGCTTCAGGTTGGAGTAGATGTGCGTTATTAAGTTGATGAAAGAAGAGAGTAGCTTGGGTTCAGCGCCCAGATTTGTAAGGGAGTAAGGATTTCTTTTGCGTTTGGAGTTATTACAAAGTTGTATGTGGTTGTGTCTGGCTGACATAAAACGTGGGCAATCTGTTAGGAGGTGTACGGGATCCTGTATAGTGGAGTGATCACAGGGACAGAAATTGGTAGGGGAGATGTGAAATCGGTGTAGATATGATAAGTTGGCTCCGTGTCCAGTTAAATATTGAGTAAGATGAAATGTGGGAGAATTTGATATGCGAAAATCGAGTGCGTCGAAGAGGCTGGGAAATATTGTGCGCGTGTGCGATCCGGTGGGTGCATTGACGTACCGGTCGCTCCATTCTTGTGCGTTTTCCTGTCGGGAAATATGTTTGACATATGAGATGGGGAAGCTGCAGTAGTCGGCCGATTTCCGGGATTCAGCAGCTTGTGAGGCTGCAGAGTCGGCGGCTTCGTTGCCAGCTATTCCAGCGTGCCCTTTTACCCAACAAAATCGTATAATGCCATATGGTGAGTGATCATGGACTATCTGGTGGATTGAGGCTACCAAAGGGTTAGTGCTACTACGATCGGAGATAGCTTGCAGTGATGACAGGGAGTCTGACAGTATTAATGGGTCGTGGTACTTTCTTTCCAAGGCTAATTCGCAGGCTTTTAAAATGGCCAGTAGTTCCGCTTGGAATACCGAACATGTGTCGTGGAGTTTGAGTTTTTTGATCAAAACTGGTCTAGGATTTTCTGGGTCAACACAGACGACAGCAGCCCCCACATTGTCGTTTTCGAGTTTGCTGCCGTCGGTGAAGAGCTGTACGGTGTTAAGTTGACAGATTCTGTCTATGCTTTCTTGATTTGGGGCGACGCTGTACGCTATGGAAATTCGGGAGGCAGGGTGTAGGAGTTGGGACACAGGAATGGGACATTCAAGGGTGATGTCTTCAGGTAGCCGATGTGAGATTTTACGAAGTCTGGTAGTTTCCATTTCGTGGGTATGGCGTACCTCCAGATCTAAGGGTGTGTAGCCGGCAAGGGCCAGGGAAGCATTCGTGGAGGTTGTTTTATAGGCTTTAATGGCCCTTATTGCGAAGCCTCGCTGCAGGGAGGCAAGTTTGTTTTTATTGATCTGGTATTGCATGATGTGACCCCATATACCAGCAGCATATGTAATAGTAGGGACGATTACGTACTTATAAATCGAGTCTATGTTGTCAGGGTGCAGGCCCCAGGTGGGTCTAGCAAAAAGGCAGAGTCTATTATAGAGAGTACGGGCTTTGTTGATAGCATAATTCAGGTGTTTGTGGAATCTTAGCCGATTGTCAATGACGACCCCAAGTAGTATCAATTCAGGGCTAAAACTGATTTTGTGGCCATCCATATATATAGAGGCCTTAGAGGCTTTGGCGGTGAAGGCTAGAGCATTTGTCTTATCAGGTCCAAAGGTCAATTTGACACTACGCCCCCACTCCGTTATGATGTTCAGGGCTGAGCTTGCCGCCTCTTGCAGCTTGTAGAGATCCTTAGCAGCGACGATAAGGAAGACGTCGTCCGCATAGGCTTGTAGGCGGCATTCTGGTGGTAGTTGTGCATAAAGCAGCTCGTCCAAAACAACGTTCCACAGTGCAGGGCCACAGGCTGAGCCCTGAACACAGCCAAGTTGTGTTTCTCTATAGGCAGTTGAGCCAGCGTGATTAAGAATGACATTACGACTCTTTAAATAGTCTGAAATAAGGTTGAACAGGTTCCTCGGACATGCAGTCTGCCTTAGACGATTCAAGATGGCTGGCCACCAGGCTCGGTCAAAGGCAGACTGTATGTCGAGTGAGATGGCAACTGTTAATAGTCCAGAGGATTTGCATTTCTTAATGTGTTCTATCGCGTCGTGAAGAGCGTGAGTGGTAGAGGTGTTTTTACGAAAGCCGTATTGAAGGGGGTTTAGGTTGTTAGATGTAGCCAGATGGTGGATTATTCTTTCCGTAAAAAGTTTCTCTAGTATCTTGCCGAATACTGAGATCAGGCCTATAGGTCTATGGGCTTTAAGTGAGGATGGGTCTTTCTTTCCTGCTTTAGGGATTATGCGTAGGATGGCTAGCTTCCATATACGTGGGAAGTAGCCCAGTGATACGCATCTGTTAAAAATCGAAGTGAAGAGATCTGGATATCCGGAGACGGCAGCCATGCAGATGTCGGCAGTGAGTCCATCTTGACCAGGAGCTTTTTTTGCGGAGATAGACTTACAAGCTTCGAGAACCTCATCTTTTGTAAAGAGAGGGTCATCAGCTGTGGGAGGTGGTATCCTGCAAGTATTTCGAATTATGGATTGAGTGGGTGTGTCTAATTGAGGATCGTCTGGTGGGTAAAAGTGTAATAGAAGAGCCTCGGCAGTTTCCTCGCTGTTGGTGGTGAAAGAACCCTGAGATCGTACGGTAGCGGGAGGGGGTTTGGGTGCTCCAGCACGCAGTGTTGGGTTTGTTATGGACCAGACCTGATCAGGAGTTTGCGTTTCACAAAAATTGCGAAAGTGATTGCAGGACTCCTTTCTAATGGCCGAAGAGTATTCTTCCCTTCGGTGTTTGAGATTAATGAAGAGTTGCTCTTTCACCTCTTCAGGATCTCCTCGTGCAATGGCAGAGCTTGCCTCACGTTTAGCCCGAAGGACCTGTTGCTTTAAGTTGTCGAGTTCGGTTGTCCAAAATGGGGTGCCTTTATTAGCGCGGCCGTAACCGTTGCTAACGTAAGATGGAAATGTGGCGTCCGCTGCTTCATGTATTACCGAGATTAAACGAGCGATAGTGCTCTCTAGGTCGAGTGAGTTTAGTTGGGAATAGTCTATTGTGGCAAGGTCGGAGTTAAGGAGTGAAGTTTCTAATTTGTTTTTGAACTCTGTCCAGTCAGTTTCTTTATTAATAACATATCTGCGGGTTGTGTAAGGTAGTGTAGATTCGAAGCTGTTATGGTGACATTGGAGTGAAAAGGTGATTGGTTTGTGCTGTGTGACTGTGATAATTGAAGGATTAATTTGCCAGTTATTTATGAATGGAGATACATCGGTTGAGACAAGGGTAAGGTCAATGGTGCTTTTTCGTTCCCCAGAGTGTGTAGAAGAGTGGAAGGTAGCTCCACCAGTGTTGCAGCAGATTAATCCATGCTCATTTATAAGATCCAGAACCTGGTCTCCCCTGAGGCAGTGTCTACCTTCCGAGTCCCAAGTTGGATGATGAGCGTTGAAGTCGCCACATAAAATACTGCGGGAGTCTTCCGCCCAGTCCAAAAAAGATGTTATGGCGGACAACAGTGGGTTTGGGTCATGCCTGGGTTGTATGTAGATGGAGACGACGTGTAATGATCGGTTACCTACAGACAAGTTTACAACCGTCAGATCAGGGGTTGAGAATTGTGTCAGTAAGATGGCTTTATGAGCAAGAGCAAAGTCCTGCCTAATGTAAATCGCGGCCCTGACGCGCACATTCGGAACCAGTAGTTGATATGTTACAAAACCGGTTATATTTTTAGCGCTGAGACCATTTCCGACGTATGGTTCAGATATCAGGGCGATCTTGCAGGTCAAATTGTTGAAGAGATAATTGCGTAGCTCGTTAAAGGCCGACTGGCCTCTGTCAAGGTTAATTTGTATGAAGTTAATAGGGGAGGGGTAAGCGTTGTTTCTAGCAGACGCAGCCATAGTCGATCTTTTCTTCTATGCGACGTTGCATGGCCCGGACTCTGGGGCATAATTGTGAGAGTGCAGAGTGTTTACTGTCCTGCAATAAATTATACTTGACGTTGTGAGCTACGCAATTGTTGCAAGTAGGAGCAAGGTTTTTTGTGGGGCACGCATCAAACGCGTGGGTAGCATTGCCACAGTGGCCGCAGCGCCGTTCGCTCTTGCACTGGGCTTGAGTGTGGCCAAAACCATGGCAGCTGTGGCACTGCTTGAACGGAGAGAAATTCTCGATGTGTACCCGCTGGAACTCAATTCTAACACGGTCCAGTTCAATCAGGGTTTTCCAGACTTGTGGGGAAACAGATAATACAGCGTTATATAGCTTAGGATTTCGATTTCTTCTGACGAAGCGCAGACTCAGGTCAGCATCTGAAAATTTCTCAAGCTCAGGGTTGTATAGAAGAAGGGTGGAAACCAGCTCATCCTTACTCGTATCGGCAGAGATGCCCTTGATAATAACCATGGGCCTCAGCTTTCTTTCCTCTACCGCAGATATGCCGAGGGATGGCGAGGCGTTATTTATTCTATCAAGGGCATCTCGCATGTTAGATGTGCTGTCGAACTCGACTTTTGTTTTTCCCTTTGATAACTTAGTAACCTTAGCGGCGGTGTACTTGGTTACCCTGAAGTCAATTACTTGCTTCAGGGCCTTAACCGCATGTTCTCGTGGGGCACCATCGGAGTTGCATGCAATAATCAAGGCTGGTCGCGAGGGATCGGGTTTGCGGCGTGTAAACGAACTTTTTGGTGGAGGAGAGATGGCAGCCATTTGCGCGTACGATGGCTTTGCCGGCGAGGTCTGTACGTGCGTTTGGGCTGCCCTCCCTAACTCAGTTCTAACAGTTTGCTGCACAATCTCTTTGACTTGCTCAGTTATTGCACTTGGGTTGATGCAGCATCTGTGTTGGGCGAAGGATTGCTCATGGGGCTGGTTTGAGCTTGGGCCTAGCTTTTTAATAAGGTCGAAGGTTGAGTTGAGTCCTTTGACCACCATGTCAATTGCCTCAAATCGGTTTTCTCGAGAGACGCTATTCGCGCTCCGCAGCACTTTCGGGATTTTTGAAAAGATGTTGTGAATTTCTGAAAGCGAGTCACTAAGGGGATGATCTCTCCAGTCACAGAGCAGCTCATCTAAGGTTGGGGTACTGGGATACGTAAGGGTGCCCTTTTTGCTCTTTGGTGTTTTTGTAGTGTTTAGGTTCGATGAACCTTTCGAGCTCGCGGATTGAGAGGCCGGGATGTTTTGACTGTCCGGAGTGATGTCATCTGGAGGTATTTGAGTTAGCGAGTCTTCGTAAATCAATCGCTCCTGCGTTGGTTCTGGCGATTGCGGTGGCGAGGCATAGTCTGCATCGGATCCACTATCTCCACTGATCGCCTTGCCAGATCTCAGCGTCCCCTTATATTTTTGATCCATTTTTGGAACAAATAATTAAAATGCAGAGAGTACTTAATAATAAAGATAAAGAAAAAGAGAATATTTCAAATTTCTTATCAAAAACTAAAGAAAAACAAGGGAGAGAAATACACAGAACTGGTTAGGTTAGGTTAGGTTAGGTTAGGTTAGGTTAGGTTAGGTTAGGTTAGGTTAGGTTAGGTTAGGTTAGGTTAGGTTAGGTTAGGTTAGGTTAGGTTAGGTTAGGTTAGGTTAGGTTAGGTTAGGTTAGGTTAGGTTAGGTTAGGTTAGGTTAGGTTAGGTTAGGTTAGGTTAGGTTAGGTTAGGTTAGGTTAGGTTAGGTTAGGTTAGGTTAGGTTAGGTTAGGTTAGGTTAGGTTAGGTTAGGTTAGGTTAGGTTAGGTTAGGTTAGGTTAGGTTAGGTTAGGTTAGGTTAGGTTAGGTTAGGTTAGGTTAGGTTAGGTTAGGTTAGGTTAGGTTAGGTTAGGTTAGGTTAGGTTAGGTTAGGTTAGGTTAGGTTAGGTTAGGTTAGGTTAGGTTAGGTTAGGTTAGGTTAGGTTAGGTTAGGTTAGGTTAGGTTAGGTTAGGTTAGGTTAGGTTAGGTTAGGTTAGGTTAGGTTAGGTTAGGTTAGGTTAGGTTAGGTTAGGTTAGGTTAGGTTAGGTTAGGTTAGGTTAGGTTAGGTTAGGTTAGGTTAGGTTAGGTTAGGTTAGGTTAGGTTAGGTTAGGTTAGGTTAGGTTAGGTTAGGTTAGGTTAGGTTAGGTTAGGTTAGGTTAGGTTAGGTTAGGTTAGGTTAGGTTAGGTTAGGTTAGGTTAGGTTAGGTTAGGTTAGGTTAGGTTAGGTTAGGTTAGGTTAGGTTAGGTTAGGTTAGGTTAGGTTAGGTTAGGTTAGGTTAGGTTAGGTTAGGTTAGGTTAGGTTAGGTTAGGTTAGGTTAGGTTAGGTTAGGTTAGGTTAGGTTAGGTTAGGTTAGGTTAGGTTAGGTTAGGTTAGGTTAGGTTAGGTTAGGTTAGGTTAGGTTAGGTTAGGTTAGGTTAGGTTAGGTTAGGTTAGGTTAGGTTAGGTTAGGTTAGGTTAGGTTAGGTTAGGTTAGGTTAGGTTAGGTTAGGTTAGGTTAGGTTAGGTTAGGTTAGGTTAGGTTAGGTTAGGTTAGGTTAGGTTAGGTTAGGTTAGGTTAGGTTAGGTTAGGTTAGGTTAGGTTAGGTTAGGTTAGGTTAGGTTAGGTTAGGTTAGGTTAGGTTAGGTTAGGTTAGGTTAGGTTAGGTTAGGTTAGGTTAGGTTAGGTTAGGTTAGGTTAGGTTAGGTTAGGTTAGGTTAGGTTAGGTTAGGTTAGGTTAGGTTAGGTTAGGTTAGGTTAGGTTAGGTTAGGTTAGGTTAGGTTAGGTTAGGTTAGGTTAGGTTAGGTTAGGTTAGGTTAGGTTAGGTTAGGTTAGGTTAGGTTAGGTTAGGTTAGGTTAGGTTAGGTTAGGTTAGGTTAGGTTAGGTTAGGTTAGGTTAGGTTAGGTTAGGTTAGGTTAGGTTAGGTTAGGTTAGGTTAGGTTAGGTTAGGTTAGGTTAGGTTAGGTTAGGTTAGGTTAGGTTAGGTTAGGTTAGGTTAGGTTAGGTTAGGTTAGGTTAGGTTAGGTTAGGTTAGGTTAGGTTAGGTTAGGTTAGGTTAGGTTAGGTTAGGTTAGGTTAGGTTAGGTTAGGTTAGGTTAGGTTAGGTTAGGTTAGGTTAGGTTAGGTTAGGTTAGGTTAGGTTAGGTTAGGTTAGGTTAGGTTAGGTTAGGTTAGGTTAGGTTAGGTTAGGTTAGGTTAGGTTAGGTTAGGTTAGGTTAGGTTAGGTTAGGTTAGGTTAGGTTAGGTTAGGTTAGGTTAGGTTAGGTTAGGTTAGGTTAGGTTAGGTTAGGTTAGGTTAGGTTAGGTTAGGTTAGGTTAGGTTAGGTTAGGTTAGGTTAGGTTAGGTTAGGTTAGGTTAGGTTAGGTTAGGTTAGGTTAGGTTAGGTTAGGTTAGGTTAGGTTAGGTTAGGTTAGGTTAGGTTAGGTTAGGTTAGGTTAGGTTAGGTTAGGTTAGGTTAGGTTAGGTTAGGTTAGGTTAGGTTAGGTTAGGTTAGGTTAGGTTAGGTTAGGTTAGGTTAGGTTAGGTTAGGTTAGGTTAGGTTAGGTTAGGTTAGGTTAGGTTAGGTTAGGTTAGGTTAGGTTAGGTTAGGTTAGGTTAGGTTAGGTTAGGTTAGGTTAGGTTAGGTTAGGTTAGGTTAGGTTAGGTTAGGTTAGGTTAGGTTAGGTTAGGTTAGGTTAGGTTAGGTTAGGTTAGGTTAGGTTAGGTTAGGTTAGGTTAGGTTAGGTTAGGTTAGGTTAGGTTAGGTTAGGTTAGGTTAGGTTAGGTTAGGTTAGGTTAGGTTAGGTTAGGTTAGGTTAGGTTAGGTTAGGTTAGGTTAGGTTAGGTTAGGTTAGGTTAGGTTAGGTTAGGTTAGGTTAGGTTAGGTTAGGTTAGGTTAGGTTAGGTTAGGTTAGGTTAGGTTAGGTTAGGTTAGGTTAGGTTAGGTTAGGTTAGGTTAGGTTAGGTTAGGTTAGGTTAGGTTAGGTTAGGTTAGGTTAGGTTAGGTTAGGTTAGGTTAGGTTAGGTTAGGTTAGGTTAGGTTAGGTTAGGTTAGGTTAGGTTAGGTTAGGTTAGGTTAGGTTAGGTTAGGTTAGGTTAGGTTAGGTTAGGTTAGGTTAGGTTAGGTTAGGTTAGGTTAGGTTAGGTTAGGTTAGGTTAGGTTAGGTTAGGTTAGGTTAGGTTAGGTTAGGTTAGGTTAGGTTAGGTTAGGTTAGGTTAGGTTAGGTTAGGTTAGGTTAGGTTAGGTTAGGTTAGGTTAGGTTAGGTTAGGTTAGGTTAGGTTAGGTTAGGTTAGGTTAGGTTAGGTTAGGTTAGGTTAGGTTAGGTTAGGTTAGGTTAGGTTAGGTTAGGTTAGGTTAGGTTAGGTTAGGTTAGGTTAGGTTAGGTTAGGTTAGGTTAGGTTAGGTTAGGTTAGGTTAGGTTAGGTTAGGTTAGGTTAGGTTAGGTTAGGTTAGGTTAGGTTAGGTTAGGTTAGGTTAGGTTAGGTTAGGTTAGGTTAGGTTAGGTTAGGTTAGGTTAGGTTAGGTTAGGTTAGGTTAGGTTAGGTTAGGTTAGGTTAGGTTAGGTTAGGTTAGGTTAGGTTAGGTTAGGTTAGGTTAGGTTAGGTTAGGTTAGGTTAGGTTAGGTTAGGTTAGGTTAGGTTAGGTTAGGTTAGGTTAGGTTAGGTTAGGTTAGGTTAGGTTAGGTTAGGTTAGGTTAGGTTAGGTTAGGTTAGGTTAGGTTAGGTTAGGTTAGGTTAGGTTAGGTTAGGTTAGGTTAGGTTAGGTTAGGTTAGGTTAGGTTAGGTTAGGTTAGGTTAGGTTAGGTTAGGTTAGGTTAGGTTAGGTTAGGTTAGGTTAGGTTAGGTTAGGTTAGGTTAGGTTAGGTTAGGTTAGGTTAGGTTAGGTTAGGTTAGGTTAGGTTAGGTTAGGTTAGGTTAGGTTAGGTTAGGTTAGGTTAGGTTAGGTTAGGTTAGGTTAGGTTAGGTTAGGTTAGGTTAGGTTAGGTTAGGTTAGGTTAGGTTAGGTTAGGTTAGGTTAGGTTAGGTTAGGTTAGGTTAGGTTAGGTTAGGTTAGGTTAGGTTAGGTTAGGTTAGGTTAGGTTAGGTTAGGTTAGGTTAGGTTAGGTTAGGTTAGGTTAGGTTAGGTTAGGTTAGGTTAGGTTAGGTTAGGTTAGGTTAGGTTAGGTTAGGTTAGGTTAGGTTAGGTTAGGTTAGGTTAGGTTAGGTTAGGTTAGGTTAGGTTAGGTTAGGTTAGGTTAGGTTAGGTTAGGTTAGGTTAGGTTAGGTTAGGTTAGGTTAGGTTAGG
>OV656825.1:0-2500 GCA_927399485.1 Calamotropha paludella | reverse complement strand
TTTTTTTTTTTTTAAATCCGTTTAGGTTACGGATTGCCCCCTGCTTACGGTGTACAGGCGAGTTTCTCCGCATTTGTTTTTAATAGGTGAAGTTATTTTGTTTATTTCTATGTGACATTTTTGCAAATTATATTATGCATTTGTTTCGGATAGATCATTATTTATGTTTATTTGATATTTCAATGTTAATTGTTTTATTTAATGGTTTGTATTTAAGTAATTTATTTATGTTGTAATTGTTGCTGTTGGTAGTTTGATTTATATTTATTTTGTTTATTTTGTGCCATAGTTTATCCTATCTTCTAATTTTGACAGGTAACCGTTTCTTATTGGGCACAGGTTGGAGGTGGAGGAGTGGTTTTGGTTGAGTTTTTCATCTTTATTTTTTAAATTTATGTTTGTGCAGTTTATGCATTTGGCTATTTCTATTTTGGTTTTATGTGGGCATTCTTTGTATGCGTGGTCACTGCTGGCGCAGTGACTACAGAAGATTTGGTTACTTGTGCAGTGTTTGCCCGTATGGCCAAACCTCTGACACTTAAAACATTGGAGGAGTGGAGCATGTTCAGCTACGTGAATTCGGCGATGGTCCAGGTTTATGCGTTCTAAGGAGATGGTGTTTCTCCAGACTTCAGGGGTGGCGCGGAAGATGGCGTTATAAAGGTTGTCATTTTTGTTTTTCTTCGCTAAACATGCTGTTAATTCTTCGCCGGGTTTGTTAAGTGTAGTTTGTATTTGGGTGTTTTGAGATAAGATGATGTCTTTTAGTTGGTCAAATGGGATATCTTTCGGTATGCCTTTTATGATGAACATCGGCTGTAGGAGTCGAGCCATTTCTGCGGTTACATTTTTATTGGTTTTTAGGTTATTAAGAGTTTCTTGGCATTGGGAGTCTTTTTCAAATTCCACTTTTATTTTGTTGGTGGTGATTGCCTGGAATTTTGTGGGTGCGTAAGGCACATTTCGGAAGGAATAACTTTGTGTCCATTTTGTGGTTGCTTCTTGTCGGTTCTGTGCGGTGGGTATGGTTACAATGATTGCTGGTTTGCTTGTTTTGAGACTTGGTTTATTTATTGTAGGTTCGGATGAATTGTTTTGTGTTTTGGTGATTGCAGCGTATGATTTGGTGTTTGGTGGTGGTTGAGATTTTATTGTTGTCATTTCTTCTTTAATTGTGTCTTTTATGAGTTGTTTTAATGTATTGTAGTCAAATTTACATTCGTGCTTGGGGGTTTCATTGGTTTGGGTGTTTTCTGTTTTATTTGGTGTAAGGTAGTTTATAATTTTGTTAGCTAAGTCCTTAATTTTGATGACATTTTCTTTATTTCTTAGGTAGTCAGGGGTGTTAACTATTTCCATTATGGAGTCGCATGTTTGTGTTAAGCCTATTGTAACTATGCCAGGATATTCAAATTCTTCAGATTCTACTGTTTCTTCGGTTTCTTCCGTTTCTTCAGCTAAGATTAAATTGGTTGAAAGGTAGTCGTCTTCCATGTATTGGTCGACGAGTGTGTTTACGGATTCTACAGAGTTAGAGTGTGAGGAGGCCTCAGAGGAGCCGGATTCGGTAAGATAACCTTGAGGTGTAGATTGTTTTACTTTAGTTGTTTTGGTGGTGGTGGGTTGTTTATTTTTAGATGTGGATGGTATTGGGGAATCCGGTTTCTTTTTAGCTTTTACGCCGGAGCGTGTGTTGATCTTCCTCATGGTTGGGGAGGACAGATCCGGAAAAGTTAATTTTGTTGATTTCCTTTTTTGCATGCGATATTTATTGTATAAAAATGTGAAATCTGAGTGATTTTATTTATTTATTTTGTAGAGGTTTTTAAGAAGAATATATATGTTTAAGAATATTTTTGAAATTTTAAGTGGAAGTATTTTTTATAATTTTTATTTTCTGAAATTTCAAATATTTTTGAAAGATCAGGTATTAGCTTTAGCGAGTTAATTCAAAAACCGTTTCGAGGCTTTAATGAATGATATTTAAGGAAAAAATAATATTAAGAAAATATTGAAATTTGGCAGAAATATAATAGTTTAAAAATTTTAATAATTTTATCAAAATTTGGAAATTTTGAAGTACAATAAAAAGTTTATTTATGAACAGAATTACTTGGTGCAATAATATTATGTAGTGCTAGTGGAGTTTTAGCTATTAGTTCAAACAGATTGAAGATATCTCTAGTACTTTAGAAAATATAAGCTTTTCTGTTTTGTTGAAAATGGGTGTTTTTTGAGTGAATTTCAGGAATTTATTTTGGGGAAAGTATTAGAGATATGGGAAAATTCTATCTAGAAAAAAGTTAGTATTCAACGAGTTTTATAAGAAAATGTAACAGAAATGAAAATCGGTTGAAACCGAAAAAAGTTAGAACTAAAAAATGGTGAAATTTACGTCTATTTTTACGAAAATTTTGAAAAAATGCTTATTTTGCAAAAACTAATAAGTAGATTTGTAATTAAAAATGCTCAAAAGATGCCTTAGGGGCTCAGGAATCTA